>CAIGQQ010011173.1:11983712-11996195 GCA_903798035.1 Danio albolineatus | reverse complement strand
TATAATATAATATAATATAATATAATATAATATAATATAATATAATAGTGGCTTTATTTGTAAAATTATAAGTTTTAAGCCCCATTTACTGTACTTCCATATTTTCATACACATACTATTCATATTTAAATTAACATTATTCCCTGAATGCTTTGATTGAGTTTTTTAAATTTGGCAAAAACCTATAAGATATCTTACAAGAACAACACAGACATATTTTTGTTGTTGTTGTTGTTGTTGTTTTTACACAGATGATTTGTACTTTAATCCTAAACTGCCTAATGAATCCAAATCAAGCTGCGTCACATATCCGGAGACATTCACAAAGAACTAAACCACACATCGGCATGCTTTGTAAAAGTGTCCGGCGTCTGCTCCTGCCAAAATCCCCATAGCAAGATATCGACTGGCCATCACGCCGTGATCGCCATGGCGACTGACAGAACGCTGAGACCAAATGACATTTAATGTGAAAAGCAATACACCGCGTCCTTATGTAACGCCAAAGGATCCGACTCCCCCGCACACCCAAAGCGCTGTTGCGTATGACAGTTCTGAACATGACGAAAAGATGCCAAAAGACAGATGGAATGAAAAGAAAGAGCACACAGGCTCCAAATGAAACCAAAGGCAAGGACCTGGCAAGAACATGTTTATTTGCTGCCCCCTGATTGAGACCAATTTGCTTGATTAAACACAGTGGCTTGAGCACAAAATCAAATCAAACGCAATCAACTCCGCTCTGTTTTGCCAACTTAAACCATTCAGTCGCAGAAATTTATGCCATTTCAAAAAAATACACACACACACACACACACACAAAAATCTGTTTACTGAAGCGCTGGCCCTTTAAGATGCACCAATCTTATTATAGATTAATTGATTATGAGGGCGCCGCTGGAAAATGACAATATCTCCTCATTGATCGTCTTTTTTTGAATGAGATTGGCTGCTACTAATCATCCCGGGGGACACGGGCGCACATTTAGACGCCCAATTTCCTGTTGCTCCCTGTTGCATTAATATTCCACTTTCCCAACCTCTGTCTGCCCGTCTATCACTCTCTCTCCCTCTTTCAGTCTACCTCGCTCGCTCTGCATCTTTGTCTTTGAGCCACTCTGTTTGAGGCCCCCTTAATTGTAGCTCTGTGAAGCGAGAAGGTCCCTCTGTTCTCCTCCACCATCCTGAAAGGGGCTGAAATTGGTGTGTGCATCAGACAGCCGAGCCCCTTCTGTTAGCATCATATGCACCGCAGACTCAGGAGGAAGTCTGACATTAACCCCTTATATGTTAGCAGGTCTGTTTTTTTTTTTCAAAGGAGACAACTGGCTTTGAGAGCTAATTACGGAAGAGATGGCCACCTTCACTCTTGGCACAGAAACTATGTAAGGTCGACTTGCACACACATGCTTTGCAACGATGGCTGCCAATTGGAGAGCTTTGAGGAAATGTGAGGTTTTTGTTTTTTTTAGATAGGCCCTGTTTCCATCTGGTATCAATGTGGGTGACCAGTTGAAGCCATAACTTCTCTATTATTTTGCAGTGCACTTTATCAGTTTTCGAAGCGATGCATTAAATAAACTTTGATTATATGCAAAAGCACACAATCTTAAAAGGTTATTTCACTCCTACAAAAAACAAACGCCTTATTACTTACTCTCCCTCATGTGGTTTTAAATCTTTATGAGTCTCTTTCTTCTGTTGAACATGAAAAGGAGATCTTTTGAAACTTGCTTTTTGCTGGGACACATCAACTTCCACTGTAGGAGAAACAAATTACTATGGAATTCAGTGGGTCTTAGCGACCAGCATTTTTCAAAATATCTTCTTTTGTGTTCAACAAAAGAAAGAGACTCAAACAGGTGTGTAAATTATAACAGAACCACAAATTTTGGGTGAACTATCCCTTTAATAACAGATGGAGGCCATAGATTAACTTGTTAACTCCTTTTAACCCCTTATAGGGTGAAGAACCCTATAGAGCAGGCAGCTAGCTCTCTTCAACTCTCACATGGTCGCCCACTGAAGCTAAGCAGGGCTATGCCGGGTCAGTACCTGGATGGGAGACCACAGGGGAAAACTTGGTTGCTGCCAAAAGTGGTGTTAATGAGGCCAGCAGGGTGTGCTCAACCTGCTGTCTGTGTGGGTCCTAACACCCCAGTATACTGATGGAGACTCTATACTGCTCAGTGAGTGCTGTCTTTTGGATGAGATGTAAAACTGAGACCCTGACTCTGTAGTCTCAAAATTCCAGGATGTCCTTTGGAAAAAAAGTAGGGGGTTAACCCTGGCATCCTGGCTAAATTTAGCTTTAATTAATTAATTAATTAATTAATTATTATTATTATTATTATTATTATTATTATTATTATTATTATTATGGGCGCCACGGTGGCCTAGTGGTTAGCACGTTCACCACACAGCAAGAAGGTCGCTGGTTCGATCCCCGGCTGGGCCAGTTGGCATTTCTGTGTGGAGTTTGCATGTTCTCCCCGTGGTTGCGTGGGTTTCCTCCGGGTGCTCCGGTTTCCCCCACAGTCCAAAGACATGCGGTACAGGTGAATTGGGTAAGCTAAATTGTCCATAGTGTATAGTGTGAATGAGAATGTATGGATGTGTTTCCCAGAGATGGATTGTGGCTGGAAGGGCATCCGCTGTGTAAAACAAATGCCGGATAAGTTGGCGGTTCATTCCGCTGTGGTGACCCCGGATTAATAAAAGGGACTAAGCCTTAAAGAAAATGAATGAATGAATGAATGTATTATTATTATTATTATTATTATTATTATTATTATTATTATTATTACATATGGTTTATAACTATATAACAGGCTAAGGTGAAACTTAGTTAAAGTTTTGCTATTCTAATTGGAAAGATTGATTTTTGGACTCAATTTTGGCAAGCAAAGTAATTATGACTGCATAAAGATTTAACCGAAAGCATCCAATTAAACGATAAAATAATGTGATTTTAGCAGTAAAAGCCTAACGTAAAAATGCTAATTTTTTAGGTTTCCTACTACATACTGAATACAACAAATTACTGTAATAGATCTAATTTTACATTTAATTTAACTTTATATCTTACAATGAATTGGTTCATTAGCATTGCGTAAGTTAATTTTTACTATAAATTTGAGTTAAATCAGAAAACAAAGAGTGTTAGAATTGTATTTTTTAACTTTAAAAGACACAGGTAACCACAAACTACCTAAATTTCATCCATGAAAATTTGCTTAGCATCAGTTGATAATAGAGACCATAATTGTAGGATTTAAATCATAAAGCTTGACACACAACGGGGCAACATTTTTGCACACTTGACCTGAACTTTCAGGATTAATCACTGAAGACTCGCTGAATGTAAAGCACACTGGTCTAAAAAATGACACTACTGTATATATTTTTTTCTAATGGTTTTTAACCTGTTCCATTAAAAGGCAGCATTTTAACCTGTTGCAAATCTCCATTGTCTTCGGCAATTATGCAAAATTTGCAAATGCAAGGATTCCTATTGATTTAACTGCATATTCAGGATGAGAACATTTCCAAAACAATGGTAAATGTGACCATATTTTAACATTAAAATTGCAAAGAAGCTTGAGAATAGTGCATATATTTCAACAGTCTAATAATTTCTGTATTGCTTGCTGATGGGTTTTAAACTTATTTCCTCATCAGCAGGATTCCCAAAAGCTAAATTTGTCAAAGCCATTGATTTCAATTGATATTACCGTATTTCAGCAAAAAAAAAAAAAAAAAAAAATCATCAGTCATAAGTGCACCAAGTTACTCCTGATAATAACTACTTCATAACATCTGAGGAAGACCTTTGCTGGTTTGCTAGTTATTTAGTCTAGAGATGTCCTAGCAGCTCGCTAATGATATGTTCCGCTTCCTCCTTTTCCCTTCAACTTGTGCTGGAAAATTGGAGCTCCTATCATTTGGTTTCCCTGGAGATGAAATGACTCTTCCAATTCCCACAGTCTGAAGCAGGATCTAGGAGGGAGGTGACAGCAATTATGGTCCTCAACGGCCAGCAGCAGTGAGGAAATATGCTCTGACACACAGTCTTTGGCTTTAGCCGGCTCTGGTTTGACTACTACTGTAGCTACCTCATCAGAGCGGCCATTCCTCTTTCTCTTGGCCTTCTTTGTGTTACACATTGAGAGGAAATGAGCTGCCTACATGCATGTGTTTAAGTGGACTCTCAATATACATGTTTATATGCAGCAATTCTACGCTGCTTGCACCGGATAAATGGCATCGAGCGTCTCCATCATAGACTGACTACAGAAACGAATTTAAATATTCAAAGGGTAATTCATTGGACTGCATTGCATATTGACTAAAATGCAAATGAGTGAAACACAACGTGGCTCCTGCTCTCGGTTTCGGTGTGGGAGGCGACGGAGAGACAGTGAGAAAATCAATGTTATCAACATGCAGCTTATTGCACTTGTGCAGGTGGGGATTAGTAGCTGATCTGAAGATGGAAATTCATATTCAACAACATGCTGATTCTGATTAAATGTCAATGAGATTCAAGGTTACATGCAATTATTTTTTTAAAAGTGTATTTTTACAGTAAATTAAAAGTTAATGGTGCAAAAGGAGACCTTGGTAAATGCTAACATTAGCCTGATAGTAATGAAAGCCTACATCCCACCCTGCAAATCACCACCCAAAGCCACACCTTCTGAATGCATATATGCACACTACACAACATCACTACAGTACACGCTCAGAAAAATGGAACAAAGGTCTCTGGGATGGCAACTTTTTGTACTTAAAAGGCCCAGATTTGAATCTTAAAGTTACAAATTAAAACCTAAAAAGTTCAAATGTTTACCCTGAAGGTATACAAAATTGTAATTTAAGATTCTAATGTGTACCTTTAGAAAAGGTACCGTCCCAGAGACAGGTTTTGAGAGTGTTCTGTCTGAACCAGTCTGTGAACATGCCAATGACGTAATCCTTTCTGCGCAGGCTGTATAAAGCTTTTCAATTCCATATTTTGACAGGCAGGTAGGACACTTCAGTGGTTCAACTGTAATCATGCAAAGCTTTAAGAGTACTTTTGTGCACTCAAAAACAGTAAAGCAACTTTGTCGCAAATGTTTTTTCTTCCTCGTCAGGTCATCAGGGTGTGTGTTTACTACTGGGAGTACAATGTTTTGCCATAAGAAAAAATACTAAATTGTAGTGTTTATTTATTTATCTATCCTTTTTTTATTATTTATTTTACCAGTACATTCCCTTCGAGAGTTCCCATGTAGATATTGCTTTATAATATTAGCAGGTTTGGCATGCTGTCTCGGAAGATAACCCTGAGCTCAGAGATAATTGAGCCCAGGGCATGTAAGTGGGTACGACATCAGGTAGTTCTCGAGAGCTCCCCCTAGTAAAGGAGAAAAGGGGGAAATGGGGTGGATGAAGGGATTCTTCAAAACTAAGATTAGGGGGTAATTCTAGATGGGCTATTTTCATTGTGAGTTTGGAATAGTCTGATTGTCTTGCTAATGATTACGTATAGGAGACCAGCCACGATCACTTGCTCCACATGCTCCACTCGAAATTAGTTTGTGAAACTTCACATTTAGACACAAGATCTGTTCTTCCAGGAAGTCCTGGGCAAATTAAGCAGCAGATATAACAGATACAAACATATAAGACAAACAAAAACTTGCTTTGTTCTCATAAGACACATATGAAGGATGAAAATTTTAATATAAACAATCTATATTAAACGTGAACCCTGACCTGATGCAGAAGATACCGACAAACAACGTCATGTTTACAGTTTTTTGAACACAAAAGTGTTTTTGGAGCTTTCGTATGATTATCCTTGAACCCCTGAAGTCACGTGGAATATCATAACAATGTTTGTGGTTCCTTTTCTGAACCATAGCGATCTGTGGAGGATGAGAGAGCTGTCTGATTTCATCTAAAATGTCTCAATTTGAGTTGTGATGATGAGCAAATGTCTCAGGGGATTGGAACAACATGATGGTGCAGATTTTTCATTTTCGGATGAGCTAATCCTTTAAAAAACAAAAACCCTGCATGTATTAAAACAACATTATATTGCCTGCCTTACAACTTGCACATATAAGGCAACAGTGTTCATTTGACTTTCCCAGCATTCCTGCAGTGATCTGGTCCAGCGGTGTGTCAGAGCAGGAACGCTCTGGTTGGTATAAGAGTGACACTACTGTTTTATCTCTTAGCTTTCTCAGGTTGTCCATGCTGGACGAAAACTGCTCAGGGGTAAAACGCAAGATGAAGGCAGGGTGGGCAGACAGTAATCCAGGACTGGAACATTCCTAAAGCCTGTTTACAACATGGAGAGATTGGCCAGGGGGACTTAGAACATCACTGCACCAACCCGGGACCAAAAGAATAAACCTACTCTGACATAATGGATAAACACTAGTGGGAAAAGAGAAAGGAGGAATGCAAAAAAAGACAGCGAGTGAGAGACAAGTAAATGGAGCCGGGATGAAGAATGCAAGCGAAAGAAGTAAATATAAGCAACGAGAGCTTGGTGAGCACTGACAGAAGCACAGAGGGACTGTGTGCCACAGTTGTGCCAATTAAGCCTGCGCCAGCTTTCACCATTAGGCCCACATGTTGTGTACCGCTGATCACGCTTTATGTAAAAAGCATCGGCGCATGGAGAGCAGCCCCATCCCACAGAGAGAGACAAACCCTCACGGTCCACTGTGCAGAGAGACTCTGATGAGAATAACCCCTAGCAGGATTCCTATTGTCCCAATACACATTTCCTCCCATGTGAAGGATTCTGTTTCCTCCTGTTCAAGAGCGGAAAAGGAGGCCCTGTTTACAGCTAGCATTAAGATGTGTTTTTGTCAAGCCAATTACAAGTGGGTGACTCTAAAAACAGATGTGGTCTAAAATGATTCAAACTACTATCAGAGGTATCAGAAAATACACTGGATGGGGTTGCTTTCATTATTTAGAGGGGTGGTCCACTACGATTTCATATTTTAAACTTTAGTTGATGTGTAATGTAGCTGTGTGAACATAAACAACATCTCTGAATGTAAGACGCTCGAAGTTCAATGCAAAAGGAGACATTGGCTATTACAGAGTTAGCTTAGCAAAGCCTATAACAAATGAAGTTTGGGGACTACATAAAAATACTTCCTGGTTAATGATGTCATAAACCCTTCAGGTTACAAGCATACATCCCACGCAGCAAAGGGGCGTGGCCAGATGTGCTGTAGTGTTATACCAGGACGCTTCCAGGTGATGTGGAGCCGATCCGTGAATCTCAGCACATTATGTTAACTGACCATTCAGAGCCTCTTGAGGGCGGGTATTTGGAGGAACTACAAAATATGTCAGTCGTTTTCGTGTAAGCCAAGTAGCAGTGTATAATTAAAGATAAATTTAAAAATAACGTGATTTTTCACAAATGAAGCATGAGCACACATTGCTTTACATCTCATAAACACAATCAAGCTTTAAAAATACACACTGGATCACCCCTTTAAATGTTAATTTCGTGCATTCAGACATTCACTAAAGGCCTCCTACTCTACAGCCACTGAGATCTAGGGCTGCACGATATTAAAAAAATTTGACATTGCAATATTCTGCTATATATTGTGATAAACACAATTTCACCAAAGGGATTTCTATTTGGAAAGAAACGATTAATTTAGTTTGATTGAGGTGATTTTGCAAGGGTGTGAATTATGTATAAAAAATTGCAAGCAAAAATTATTACAATAGAGAAACAAAACAAGTCAAATTAACAGTGCTCTATGTTTTTTTTGGAGAGTCAAACAGTAATCAGGTACAGAAAGTGAATAATGAAACGTAAATCGACACTGTATAGTCTTCATTGTCTTAAATCAGTAAAATTATTTGTCATTAAAGTTGCAAATGTACTTTTTTTAATGCCCGAAAGCTTCAAACTCTCTTTAAATGCCTTTAAATTATATGCAAATGATGAATTTTCTCTCTGTTATGGTTATACTTCGCAATGAACCCACACATCTTGTATTATTTGTATTAAAATTATATTAACAATATAATAACAACAAATGTAAAACATATGATGGATAAGTCGCTGGTTCATTCCACTGTGGCGACTCATGATAAATAAAGGGACTAAGTCGAAGAAAAATGAATGAAGAACTGATTTTGACACTAAAAACTTACGTTTAGAAAAATCTAGGTATGTTCATTCATTTTGCTTCGGCTTAGTCCCTTTATTTATCAGGGGTCACCACAGTGGAATGAACCACCAACTATTCTAGCATATGTTTTTACGCAGCAGATGCCCTTCCAGCCGCAACCCAGTACTAGGAAACACCCATGTACTATTATTCACACACGCACTCATACACTATAGATAATTTAGTTTATTCAACTCACTTACAGTTCATCCAATTCTTTTCTAGCTCATGTCTTTGGATTGTGGGGGAAACCGGAGCACCTGGAGAAAACCCACGCATGGGAAGAACATGTAAACTCCACACAGACAAACTCCACCCCAGCCGGGACTTGAACCAGTGACCTTCTTGTTGTGAGGTGACAGTGCCAACATATTATCTAACCAATATGAGCACATTTAAGTTGATCTTAGTAATCAACATCAACATGATTCAGTTTTCAGAGTAGTTTTCATTCGCTAGCTTTTCTGCTTGCTCCTAAGCAATGTAACACAATGAAATAAGAGGAAAGATGCATGATGAATTCCTTATTCTACACAGTATGTTAAGGCAAAGTGAAAATGGTAACATGCCTTAGCTGATCACTTGTGAGGACATCACTGAAAACTCATGTTAAAACCAGATGCAACCGCCACAAACACAAGGTATGATTATGACACACCATCTGCAAATAAATCTAAAAAGAAAAGAGAAAGAATCAGTTTCGTACGTACAGAGCAAAATTTCAGATGAAAAAAAAGTCTCTGTTACTGATCCAGAAGGAAAATGCAAATGATGCAGGTTGTTAAGAAGAGGTGTGCTGTTCATTTTCTAAAAGAAAAACCTCCATGGCAACCTCGTGGTAACGTGCCAAAAACACCCAGAATACTTTAGCAGCTGCATAATAATAACATTATGAAACCACACAGAATGCCTTGGAGACCATAAAATATGCTAGGAACAACTTTGAAGCACACACTGTTAACACTGTCCTGTAGGATCTACAGTAACTTACTGGCAGCAGTTCGCCAGTAACTTACTGTTAATCAATTACAGCAAGAATACTGTATTTAAACTTACATTTATCTTGCACTGTATGCATACAGTACCTGTCAACATTGGGATTTAAAAATACGGAATATGATAGTAATAATTAAAAAAATAAAACAAAATAAAAGTTAGCCTATTAAAATCAATGGCCTACATAGAAATTATGAATATTTTATTCACTGTATTGAAATATTGATTAAAGGTACTATAGTTATTTAGTGAAGAGCAGCGAATCTCTCATTTTGATACAGCTGTGTTTAATAACAGAGGTTCAATTCACAGACTTGCAAATGATTAAAGCATTTGATTACTTTCGTAACTGTTTATGCTCATTTAAGACAAAATTATTTGTGTTTAAAATGAAACACGCCAGGACGGACATGTTTACATAGCCTATTATTAAGCATCTGTCTGTTTAAAAACACACCCAAATGCCAAAGTGTCAACTTTCGCTCCTCTTCAAATCACATGTGTAGAAGCTGATCTGGGAAATGTGTCTTTATCACTACTATATATACGATACATGAATTGACTGATTCAGAGATTGCATAGGAAGGGAGATAGCCGACGCATAGCTTTAATGGAAAGACAGTGAATGCACCCATTTTGATATTAATTTCAACGTGCTTTCAAGCCAAAACAAAGCGAAAGCATAATTCTCTTGAACAGCTGCGGTTCTATCACATTTGAGATTGACTCTTTGATGCTACTTTCACTTTTCATAGAAAGAATTAAAATATGGGAGAAATACAGGAAAATACTTGAATAAAATACTTGACAGCGGAAAAGAATGGTAAAATAAGGGAGAATCCTGGCAAAAAGTGAGGGAGGGTTGATTGAGTTATGTCTTTGGTTGATTGAGTTAAGTCTGGGGCGCCACGGTGGCATAGTGGGTAACACGATCGCCTCACAGCAAGAAGGTCACTGGTTCGTGCCTCTGCTGCGTCAGTTGGCATTTCTGTGTGGAGTTTGCATGTTCTCCCCATGGTTGCGTGGGTGTCCTCCGGGTGCTCCGGTTTCCCCCACAAGTCCAAAGACATGTGGTATACTGTAGGTGAATTGGGTGAACTAAATTGTCTGTAGTGTATGAGTGTGAATGAGTGTGTATTGAGGTTTCCCAGAGATGGGTTGCAGCTGGAAGGGCATTATGGATAAGTTGGCGGTTCATTCCGCTGTGGCGACCCCAGATTAATAAAGGGACTAAGCCGAAAAGAAAATGAATGAATGAATTAATGAATATCTTTACTGGAAAATAAACAGTAATTTTCACAATGCAACTTTAAAACACAGTAACATACTGCATAACTGTACTACAGTAAAACACAGTTCATATTACAGTTAAATACTGTGTAATTTACATAAATGTTTAGTGTTAGTAAAAAAAAAACGTTTACTGTAATTAAAAAATTACAACTTAATTTTTTAAGGGTATTTTATTTTAAAAATCGTGTAAAAATAGCAACAGGTAGTGCCAGTAGTTCACTGAGTGAAACCGTTTGATGTCATAAACCTAGAACGCACAATAAACATGACCTGCATGAGCCAAACAAACAAATTAATTAATTAATTAATTAAAAATATACACTTATTTTCCTTTAGAATGGTGTTTTGAATCAACTTCACCTCCAGTTTTCTCTTTCAGTATCACCTTCTCTCTCTTTTGTCCTTTTTTGTCATTGTACACCACACTTTCTCCTAATAGTGCCATCAGAGGTGGCCTGTTCCAGTCATAATGTCACCTAGACACACACACACAACTTTCTCTTGATTTACAGCACCTCAACAGCCTGTACCATCTCAGTGTGTGTGTGTGTGTGTGCAGCAAAGATGTCTCTCTTATTTATGGAACATCGAGCCCTGCCGAGAATGTGTGATGCCTTGGGGAGCGTCCCGGGCCTGGGAGAGAGTGGCGGGGACCGTCCCTTGGGCCGCCAGAGGCCAACTTCAAGGCTGCTGTTGTTCAGGAGACAATAGCCCATGCCTATCACCGACAGGGAGTCAGATGTGCTAAACACAGCAGATTGGGCCTCAGGTCCAACCCAGAGCTCTCTGCCATTCTTACTCTGAAATATATGGTAATGGCCGAACACATAGGCCGCCTCTAAACCTTCGTTTCAGACACCGGCACAGCCCGTAACCCTCCCTCTGGGAGTTATAACAAGTTTAAGGCATGTCTTACGCTTGCACCAAAGCACAATGTTGGCGTAATGATACAAAGAGGAACAAACGATTCATTTCACGGGGGCTATGAAAGAAAACAAATGTAATTTGGTCACTATTTTTTAGTGTTACTGTCATATTAGTTTCACATTATTGGTTCTTTTAACATTTGGGTCGCAATATAATTTATTTGTGATTTAAAGATCTGTTTAGATGGAAAGAGAAACCAAAAACACAATAAGAAAAAGTAGTACAAGATAAAACAAGACAAAATAATAGAAGTTTTAAAATAACTATAAATATATTCTGGTCATTTTTGGTTCTTTTAACATATTGGTCAGACCAAGTCTTTTTTATTATTTATTTATGTATGATTTAAAGATACATTTAGATTAAAAGAGAAAGCATATATGCAATAAGAAAAAAGTAGTACAAGATAAAACAAGACAAAGTAATAGCAGAATTATTAAAAAACTTTATAAATATATTCTCGTAAATTTTGGTTCTTTTAAAATATGAGTCAAAACAAGTCTTTTTTATTGTTTATTTATTATTTAAAGATACATTTAGACTGAAAGAGAAATAAAAAAAAAACATTAAGAATTAAAGTAGTACTAGATAAAACAAGACAAAGTAATAGAAGTTTTAAAATAACTACAAATATATTCTGGTCATTTCTGGTGCTTTTAACATACAGTATGGGTCAGAACAAGTCTTTTTTATTATTTATTTATGATTTAAAAATACATTTGATACATTGAAAGTGAAAGCAAATATACAATAAGAAAAAAGTAGTACAAGATAAAACAAGACAAAGTAATAGAAGAAGTATTAAAATATCTTTATAAATATATTCTCGTCAATTTTGGTTCTTTTTAAATATCAAAACAAGCCTTTTTTATTATTTATTTATGATCTAAAGATACATTTAGATTGAAAGAGAAAGCAAATATACAATAAGAAAAAAGTACAAGATAAAACAAGACAAAGAAATAGCAGAAGTATTAAAATAATTACAAATATATTCTGGTTATTTTTGGTTCTTTTAACATACAGTATGGGTCAGAACAAGTCTTTATTATTATTC
>CAIGQQ010011173.1:11942919-11974013 GCA_903798035.1 Danio albolineatus | reverse complement strand
TATCTATCTATCTATCTATCTATCTATCTATCTATCTATCTATCTATTCTTTTGTTTAAATGATGTACATTAAAATAAATTAATTAAATACTGAATGCAACACAACATGATACAATACAATCCCATTCATATATTTAAAAAGTCTATTTTACTGAGTGATTTTGACTTTGAAATGTTCTTTGCTTACCCAAAGTTCGCAATGCATTTGGTCGCAACCTTTTTTTTCAGTTTTTTGCTGCTGATGCTTGGAATCATCTGCAGCAGATCTTAAAGCTCGGCACTTTCATTCCACTATCATCATTTAAAAATTCAATCCAGTCAATTGTACAAGATCACTGTGCTTGTTTTTAGTTTTTCGTTGGTTTTATATGTTATTATCTGCATTTGTGAAATCGCTATTGTATTGTGTCCCTGCTCCTTTGTAGCTGCTTTTTATGTTGCCTCTTGGCCAGGTCGTCATTATAAATGAGAACTGGTTCTCAATTGACTTACCTGGTTAAATAACGGTTAATATTATTTTTATATGCAGGTACTTCAGCACTATAGTTGCAGAACCAGATTTGATATGAATTTTAGTGTTAGTATGCATCAGATGATATGTGCTCCTCTGGGTTTGCTTTGCTGCAAACATCATTAGTCTAATCAGATTCAAATGCATCTGCCAATAAGAGTGAGATATTTTCAGTATTAGACACAAGAAATGGACAGATACATGCATCAGAAGAAGGACGACTCAAAGAACCTGAAAATAGGTGCGTTATGGCTATGGTAACTGTTGCTTCATGGCTACAGCACTGCTACGAAACGTGAATACAGATGTGACATTTAAATATTATGACAGTGCCGCAAGTGTAATCATCTTCAAAGTTAAATATTGAAGAGCGGATTAAAGCTGACATTACCTTAATTCCTCAATGTCACTCATAAAACAAGGGCGCACTTCATTTGACAGGCCCGGTCGCCTGGCTTAAACTAAAAAGTGCTTTCAAACAGCTACTTTTGTCAAATTTCAACATAGCCACCAATGTTAATGGCTCCCTCAGCACCGCAAGGTAGCAATTATCGGATAGCACGTCTGCTTCCCTAAAGACTCAAAAATCAACAAATATAATCACACTAGGCGAGATCTAATTTATCTAACGCCAAGAAACATCATGAAGTTCAAAATAATAATAATAATAATTATGAAGTTGATGGGGCATTTAAGGTGAGATGCTGCAGGTATTAAAGGGATAGTTCACCCAAACATTTCAATTCTGCCATTATTTACTCATCCTCCACTTGTTTGGGTGATCAAATTGTTGACTAATGTAAAAAAGCAGTCTTTAATATCCATAGCATTATTTTTTCCTAATATAGAAGTCAATGGTTTTTAGTCTCCAACATTCTTCAAAACATCTTCCTTCAAGTTCAATAGAAGAAGGAAGTAAAAACTGATCTGGAATCACTTGAGGGGGAGAAAATAGTTACATTTTTCATTTTTGGATGGACTATCCCTTTAAGAGTGAGTTTTTTTATGCACCTGTAAACATTTATGTTTTTCTGAAGTATTTTTCAGACTAATGTATAAGGAAAGGATTTAAAATACTCTTTTAAGTGTTTCTTTCTTTATGTTTTATCAGTTTGTGTCTGTGAACTTCAATCACAATACATATTTTTGAAGGCTGGTGCCTTAAAATATATATTTTTTTCCCATATCTGTTCTGTAAACACCCCAACCTTTACAGTTTTACTCACGTTTATTCTTCCTTTTGACTTGCTGTATTTAGTCATTTGCAGGCATTGCATTGCACTGATCTCTATCCTTCTACCTTATAACAAGTACAATTTATGTAAGTTTTAAAGCATATACACATATTTTATATTTATTTATGTATACACTCACCACATTTTATTAGGTGTACCTGTCCAACTGCTCGCTAACGTTCTAATTATAATAATGTTCTAGTTATAATAAACAAATGTCTAATGAGCAAATCAAATGGCAGCAACTCAATGCATTTAGGCATGTAGACATGTTCAAGACAATCTGCTGCAGTTCAAACCGAACAACAGAATGGGAAAGTAAGGTGATTTGAGTGACTTTGAACATGGAATGGTTGTTGGTGCCAGACAGACTGGTCTGAGTATTTCAGAAACTGCTGATCTACTGGGATTTTCACGCACAACCATCTCCATAGTTTACAGAGAACAGAGAATTTGTCATCAACAACATGAAAGCATGGATCCATCCTGCCTTCTATCAATGCTTTTAAGCTGGTGGTGGTGGTGTACTGGTTGGGGGATGTTTTCTTGGCACACTTTAGGTCCATTAGTACCAATTGAGCTTTGTGTCAATGCCACAGCCAACATGAGTGTTGTTGCTGACCATGTCCATCCTTCTATGACCACAGTGTTCCCATCTTCTAAGTGCTACTTCCAGCAGGATACCGCCATGTCATAAAGCGCAAATCATCTCAGACTGGTTTCATGAACCTGACAATGAGTTCACTGTACTCAAAAGGCCTCCACAGTCACCAGAACTCAATCCAATAGAGCATCTTGGGGATGTGGTGGAACGGCAGATTCGCATCACGATGTGCAGCCAACAAATCTGCAGCAACAGTATGAAGATTGTCAACATAAATCAGAATCTCTGAGGAATATTTTCCTTGTTGAATCTATGCCATGAAGGATTAAGGCAGTTCTGAACATAAAAGAGGGTCCAACCTGGTACTTGTAAGGTGTACCTAATTAAGTGGCCGGCGAGTGTATATACAATGTTATTTGCTTTCTGGTTAGATGCTGCATTTCATGGGCTCTATATTTGTACCAAGCAAAGCACAATAACAATAAAGCTAAATCTAATCATCTACTGGCAGTATTCTGAAAGTTTTTTCATAGCGATACATTTATACATAATTGACTGATTATACAACACTTTCTACAAAAATAAAACAGTTTGAAAACGTATTATTTTTCTGTTCAACTTTAACTCTGCGATGTAAAAAAAACAAGAATGTTGAACCTGACTTTTTCGTGTTACAATTTTATGCAAATGAGCACACATTTAATAAAAGAATGTCACATTAGCATATTTAAACTCAGAATACTTGCGAATCAAAAAAAAGTCTTACAATTCTTAATATAATCATTCAACAGGGGACCATAGTGATAACCATCAGTTATTTAATTTTGCCCTATTCACCCGCAGTGTCTTGCTTTAAATGAAAAAGGTTAAGCAACAGATTAAGATAAAAGCCTTTAATTAACGTGTTATTCTCATTTCCCCCTCGGAACCCCAGAGGTTTACAGCAACAGTCGCTACGAGCGAGCGAGGAATTCTGGCAATGCCCGATACTCCTGGCACTGTTATACGTAACTCATTAATACAGCAAACAATATCCCGCCGCACACAACCTCCTGTCGGAGTGCTGCAGGGCGATTTGGTAATCAGTCCTCAGAGGGTTTTACCGCGCACCAAGACAAAGAAACTCGCTATGCACACAGAGATATCAGCGTCGAACATACGCAGAGAGACGAGTCTGTTAAAAATAAAACAAAAACACCTGAGTCAACCCCTAACCCAGTAAAGCCTGTTTTCCTGCATGAGTCCTTAATTATCAAGCCGAGAAAAGGGAGGGAGAGATACGTGCAAAAAATAAAATACCCAGCTTCCACACCTAACAAACTGAGCGACTGCAGTTATATTTAGGCTCTTAATAAGACAGCTGGGACTGATTGGATCTCCGGAGCCTTTGAGGAGAGCAGAAGCTCACGTCCGCTGGGCTTCCAACAAACAGTCTTAAAATGCCCAGTTAATATTTATTTGCATGCTTGGCACTAATCGGACAGGCTGCAAATGATAAAGTATGGCTCTCTCGCTAATTGTGGCACATTTTCACATATCTGTCCATTGTTTTTCATTAAGGGCCAGTGCAAACAGCAGATTCGGTGCGAGTGTGTGTGTGTTGTGTGTGATTTTAGGAGTGGGATGGTTTGGAGGAAGCGGCGTCGGTCCAAAATGAGATTTGCATTCGTGCCAGGCTCGGACTGCAGACCTCTGCATTGTTAGCAAACAGATTTGACTCTCGGCGATGGAACAAATTAGCTTTGCTTCTTCACTTTACTACGCTGGCCTTTTGATTTGAATTTGCAAGCTATTTTTTTCTTTACCTGGGAGTAATAAAGTGAAGACTGTGAACTAAAGTTGGCCTTTATAAATAATAATCTCAGTGAGGGTTTGTTCAGGAACATAAATAATACAATTTAATGAATGTGTATCGGTGGAAAAGGCAGATTACTTTGGATGGTCGCCATGATGTTGTTATGCCGTTAACAATAACTGTTTTTGGTCTATTTCCCACATCCTATCACATCCTATAAAATATCTGACATGCACATTATGCTGTCCATCAAACATCTGGGGTCAGTTGTTTTTAAAATACAAGAATTTTACATGCAGTAAAAACAATGTTAAATGATATTACACCTTAAAATAACTGTTTTCTATGTTGGTATATTTTCGAATGTAGATAATTCCTGCTTCATTTTCAGTATCATTTCTCCAGTCTTCAATGTCATGTGACTATTTTAAAGTATTGCATTCTCTTTTGTTTGACTTATTAACAGAAAAGGTTAAAGAACTCAACAACAGCTGGGTTCCAAAAAACAAAACAAAAAATAAAACAACAACATTCATTTTTTGACCTGTTGCCAGCTCCAAGGTTGCTAATCTACCGTATTTGCTTTTGCTGAACCAATCTGTTCATATTAATTCGGCATATTTTGAAAACAATTTTAAACACATTTACACATTATTACACAAACGCAATAAAACTACATCACCCATGATGCTCTGCAGTTAATTCCTCCAATCAGAGAGCTAAAATATTGTCAAAATGGATATTCATCTCCACCCATTCACATGAAGTAAACTTGATGTTCGACATACAAATATTTTTATACTTACTAAACTCAACTCATCTCTTCACATTAATTCCACATATTTTTAAAACAATCATGTTTAATAGTCATATTTCATACTGGCAAACTGCATTTTCCAGAACATTCCTTCAATCAGACAGCTAAAACAGCATCAAAATAGATAATTACCACAAAACACTCTCATGAAGTAAATTTTGTTTTCAACATGCAAGTTTTGTTCAACTTACTAAAATCAACCAACCTGTTCATGTTAATTGAACATATTTTTAAAACAATTGTGTTTGATAGTGACATTTGAATTGAAAAATTACACTACCTCCAATTTCTTCAATCAGACAGCTATAACAGCTCTAAAATAGATATTTAGCTAAACCCACTCCCATTCATTAATTTTCTCATCAGGGGTCGCCACAGCGGAATGAACCGCCAACTTATCCAGCATATTATCCAGCATATGCCCTTCCAGCCTCAACCCATCCCTGGGAAACATCCATACACACTCATTCACACTCATACACTACGGACAATTTAGCCAACCCAATTCACCTATATCACATGTCTTTGGACACCAAATGAGGAAACCCACGAGACCACAGAGAGAACATGCAAATTCCTCACAGAAATGCCAACTTACCCAGCGGAGCCTCGAACAAGCTACCTTCTTGCTGTTAGGTGATCATACTACCCATTGCGCCACCGTGACGCCCCTCACTCCCATGAAGTATATTTAATGTCTGACATGCAAAAATTAATCAACTTACTAAAAACAACCAGTCTGTTCACAGTATTTCAACACATTTTTGAAAACAATCATGTTTACTTTTGACATAAACTAAAAAACTATATTACCCATGATGCTCTGCAAAATAGACATTTAGCTCCACCCACTTCCATGAACTTGATGCTCAACTTGCAAATATTGTTCAACTTACTAAAATCAACCAATCGGTTCACAACAATCGTTTTAATTGTGTCATGAAATGAAATAACTACATTAACCATGATGCACTGCAAAAAATTAATCCAATCAGCTAAAACAGCACCAAAACAGATATTTAGCTCCAGCCACTCCCACCAATACATTGTATTAAAACCAAGTAATTTGTATGCATGAGGTGGTGCAGGGGGTAGTACGATCGCCTCACAGTAAGAAGGTCTCTGGTTCGAGCTTCGGATGGGTCAGTTGGCATTTCTGTGTGGAGTTTCCATGTTCTCCCTGTGTTCACGTGGGTTTGCTCCGGTTTCCCCCTCAAGTCCAAAGACATGTGCTATTAGTAAACTGGGTAAGCTAAATCAGCTGTGTGTAGTGAGTGTGAATGGATGTTTGCATCTGCTGCTGGATAAAATATATGGCGGACAAGTTGGCGGTTCATTCCGCTGTGGCGACCACAGATTAATAAAGAAGAAAAGAAAATGAATGAATAAATGTATGGATGAATTCAAAATATTTTTAAAACAATCATTTTTAAATTTCACATGAACTGGAAAAAACTACATTTCCTATGACGCTATTCAGAACATTCATCCAATCATACAGCTAAAACAGCACCAAAATAGATATTTATCTCAACCCACTCTCATGAAGTGAATTTTACTTTCGAAATGCAAACATTGTTCAACTTACTAAAATCAACCAACCTGTTTGCAATAAATCCAAACATTTTAAAGCAATAATTTTGTTTGTTTTTACATGAACTGTAAAAAACTACAATACCCATTACACACTCTGCAGAAAAATGATCCAATCAAAGAGCTAAAACAGCATCAAAATAGATAGCTCCACCCACTCCCATTAAGTAAATCTGATTTGCGACGTGCAAAAATTATTCCACTTTACTAAAATCCTTTCCTACTGGCAAATCTGTCAATTGTTCATACATTTCACTTCCTGCAAGAGCCATCCAGACATTGCCAGCTCTGTATCCTTAAGAAGTTCAGATATTCTCACTGTCCAAGACACACACATACACACAAAGATATTGGCTTTTTTCCACACAATAATTTCCTCAATGGCTGCCGTCAAAGCCTATACATCACTCAAGCTTCAATAATAGTGTACGCGAATGCATTTTCACCACGTCCAGCCGAGTCTTTGTTGAGGCAGCCGAAGTGTGAGATACCTGCTGTAAAATCAAGCTCTCGGCTGTCGCAGAAAGCACTGCATTCGCACCTGGCCTCAGTAGAGAGCGCCCGATTAAGAGGATCATTTGCAGGCGGGATGCGCAGAGGAAAAATAGCACAGCGAGTGTGTTTGTTGCATATGAGTGGGCAGAATACAAAGAGAGACCGATGCACACTAGCTTGTTGTATCTCTCCCTATGGTGCATCGTCCCTGTTCTCTTTTCAATCTGCATCCCCCATATAAACACACATTCACGCAGCACGGCCGAAACTGCTCGTTTCCCCCAAGAGGGAGTCCTATTGATCAGCCAGGCATCTCCCTAATTAAGCCTGAGACCAGAGGAAAAAGCAGGAACATGGGGGAGGGAAGACAAAGAGAGAAAGTGAGCGGAAAAATAGTGGAGGATGAAAAAAAGCTGCATGCACTTGTTGTTCAGAGAATAATGGAGGTGGAAACAGGAGAGAGTCGTTGTGACTGAGCAAAAAAAAAACATGACACTCCTGCAGGAAACTTTTCTTTTTGAATTCTGATCGTCTTCTGGGGGTTTAAACGCTCGTCTTGGGAAACGCTCTTGGATCTTTAGGTGTTACAAAAAGTGTTTTGAGTGAATTTGTGAGTTGTCAGCTCTTTAAAAATGAGTTCAGATGCAAGTGCTGTCTAAAATTTTATTATAAAACAGGCCCGTACTCAGGGGGGTTCGGGTGGTTCAAAAGACCCACCCCCCACTGATAAAAGGTCCAGAATTTGTCCCATACATGAGCTCATTTGTCTTATTTTGACTGCTATGCAATCATAAATTGTGAAGGCACACAGCAAAAAAATCAGTGTACATTTAACTCAATTTGAGTTTAACCTAACACTTCTTGAGTGTACATATGACTCCCTCCATTTTGGAGTTAAAATAACACTTTCTAAAGTGTGAAATTTGTACATTGTACATTTGTACCCTTTAAAGTGTTAATATATTATCGTTTTTCCTATATTATCAATTGGTGTGTGTGACATAACATTGATCAAATATGTTAAAAATAGTTTTAATTTATTAAATGTTCATTAATCTTTTTAGAAATAATTTCAATACATTCAACTCTTTGCATTTTTAAATGCAACAAGACATGTTTAAAGTTTAAGTAAAACATACTGGTTTGATCACTGTTTGTCCGAAAGAACACTGTTCACAAGTGGGAAATACACTGCATACTGGGTTAAAATTTTAACACTGAAA
Source organism: Danio albolineatus (assembly GCA_903798035.1). Classification (NCBI taxonomy): domain Eukaryota; kingdom Metazoa; phylum Chordata; class Actinopteri; order Cypriniformes; family Danionidae; genus Danio; species Danio albolineatus. Next base: position 11,965,740 of record CAIGQQ010011173.1, on the reverse strand, counting down.
AAAAAAAAAACTCTTAAGTATACGCTTGTTTACACTCGTGGATTAAAATGTACTCCAGTTTTAACACTGAACAACACCAAAAAAATCACACTGCATAGTTAACACTGGAATTTTTGCTGTGCATCAAAGAAGGCTTGCAATAAAAGCAAACAATTATAGTCCATGTCCCAAAAAAAGACACAGGCTACGTTCACACTGCGAGGCTTAGTGCTCAAATGTGATTTTTTTCTCAGATCTGACTGTTTTGTTTTGCTGTTCACACTGCTGTTATAAATGTGGCCAATATGAGATTTGCAATGTGAACAGATCATGGTCCTAAACTGACCCGCGTGCGCAAAAGTGCAGTTACGGACAGCACAGAATGTCTAATTATGCAAATAATGTGTATAGTGCATGTAGTAAGCACGTTGTCATGCTTAATGTAATTATTGCCCTTTTCACAGACAACCGTAGTGTATTTCATGAACTGTAAAGGGTTGTTCTGCTACTGCTAATGTGTATTTGAAACCTAAAATAAGTCTCTTGTGATCGAAAACACTGATCGTTTATGATTTATGACAACCGCGTCTGTCTGACTACCAGTGTAGTGAACTCATCAAGGGTTAATGAGCAGCCGCAGACTGAACTGTGAAGGCGGAGTTGGTTTATCTCTGTTTGCAGAGTTATTTCATTTTGCAGAAGGGGGTTTGGGTGCTTGAGCAAGTGCACTTTATTCTCTCAGAGAGAAAGTTCCCTCTCCTTTGAGCACGGATCCCTTATCCGCAACACCCCCTGACACAGCCTCGCGATCAACCCGTGGCCCAATCGTTAACCAGATTCAGAAAGAATCAGAATCAGAAAGAGCTTTATTGTCAGGTATGTTCACACATACGAGGAATTGTTTTTGTGAAAGAGCTTCTACAGTGCAACAGAATTACAGAGACAGGACAAAAAAACAGATAATAAATATATTCAAAAAATAGAAGTGTTAAATGCAAATATACAAATGGACAAGTGTATGTACAGGCGTATTACTATACAAAACATTATGTGCAGCTGTTATGTGCAAATTGGCATGTAAAGTGTGTTGTTAAATAAGTGTATGTGTCTGTAAAAAGTGTATTTGTTATTTGCAGATTGGTTAACAAGCTCCAGTTTTGCCTTCAAAATCTTTTTCAAAATGATCAACAACTTTCTATGGTAAAATAATCACCCTGTAGATGACGTCCGCAGCACAGAATGACGGCGCATGTCGCTCAAAGATTATGTAAAAGTCACATGAAATCCGACATAACCGTTCACACTGCGGTCGCTTTGCAAAACATCAGATCTGTATCTGATTTAAGACTACATATGAAAGTGGCACAAATCTGAAACGAAAAGATCAGATTGCATGCGGTTTGTGCTGTTCACACTGTCAAGACCTGAGTAACATGTGGGCAAAAAAATCAGATTCGGGCCACATTTGCCTGCAGTGTGAATGTAGCCATAGACTCTGACATAAGTGAAGTCATCTTTTACTACAAGTTTCACTATATGAGTAAAAACACGGCATTCGACATTCAGGGCGTAGTTAAAAAGAGCAGACAAAACCTGCAGCAAACTTTCCTATTTGAGTTCTAATCATCTTCAGGGGTTTTAAATGCTCTTGGGATTCAATTAAGAGCGACAATTATCTCATTCACTGTTTTTTTCCCCGGCTCCTCTGCTTCCTCCAGGCACACAATTTAGCTGTGATTCAGGAAAAAAGAAGAAGAGCAAAACCAGAGATATATTTTTTCCCCTGCGTAATCTTAAATAAACTGCTCTCACTCTCCCCCAAAGGGAAAGCTAGCAGTTGCTACAATGCATCCCAAATGACAGTTTATAAATGCAAAAGCAACTGCGCTGCGGAGACAATCGAAGCGCTCTTAGTTACAGCGCTATATCAAAGTCAAGTCGAGTCAATTCTTCTTTTATATATCAGAGTAAGTAAGGAAAACAAGCAAATGTAATTTCTCCTCCACCAGTGAGTAACAAAAAACTGTTAGGGGAAGAAGCACAGCCGATTTAATGATAACTGGTAAATCATTATAATGCATTTTCTCTATTTCAAGACTCCAAACTAAAGAATATAGGGTGAGGTTTGAGCCTTGTAAGCAACATAGCAACCACCAAACCTATAGTTATTCATTCACTCATTTTCCTTCGGCTTATTCCCTTTATTCATTAGGGGTCGCCACAAAGGAATGAACTGGCAACTTATCCAGCATATGTTTCACACAGCAGATGCTACGGTGGCAGAGAGGTGTAAGCGCTGCAATTTAAGAAAGCACATGCAATAACAAAAAACACCAGCAAATTAAGAAACGATCTTCATCAATTTGACAGCACACCCGTTGCAAATTGTCACAACACAAACAATGGAAGAAACGCGCAGCAAATTGGTCAAAACACAACGCAAGAAACGCGCAGCAAACAGTCACATCACAGCAAAAAAATCAGTGTACATTTAACTCAATTTGAGTTTAACTTAACACTTCTTGGGTGTACATTTGACTCCCTCCATTTCAGAGTGAAATAATACTGTCTAAAGTGTGAAATGTGTACATTACTCACAGAGTTCATTTTAACACAGTAAGAGTTTATTCTTACATTGAACTGGAGTGTGTGCAACTCTTCAGTGTTAATATATTACCTTTTTTCTTATATTGTGAATTGGTGTGTGTGACAAATAACAGTGATCAAATAGGTTACAAATTATTCATCAATATTTTCAGAAATAATGTCAGTATATTCAACTCTTTGTATTTTAAAATGCAACAAGACATGTTTAAGTAAAGTTTAAGTAAAACATGCTGGTTTGATCACTGTTTGTCCGAAAGAACCAGTTCGAGTAAAAAAAAAAAAAAAAAACGAATTTCCCATCACTGCAATACACTGCATATTTGGTTAAAAGTTACACACTGAAAAAAAAACTCTTAAATATACGCTCTTTCACACTCATGGATTAAAAAGTACTCCGGTTTTAACACTGAACAACACCAAAAGAATCACACTGTATATTTAACACTGGAATTTTTGCTGTGATAACACAACGGAAATGTTTCAAGAGGACCCAAAAACATGACGGACCCAGCTGAGATACGGACCCACCATGACTGTTGTTTAGTGAAGTGATTGCTCGTCTTTGAAAGGTGAGTTGTTTTTCATTTATTTTAATATCCTGATTACACAATTCTTGTCTTTTGTAAATTATCAGTCAAGTTAATGATTAACTGAAACGTTGCGTTATTAAATAAATTTACTACATCCGTATCTCAGTTGGGTCCGTCATGTTTATGGGTCCGTTTGAAACATTTCCGTTGTGTTACAGTATGTGACTGTTTGCTGCGCGTTTCTTCCGTTGTGTTTTGACCAATATGCTGCGCGTTTCCTCCGTTGTGTTTTGACCAATATTCTGTGCGCTTCCTCCGTTGTGTTTTGACCAATATGCTTCGCGTTTCTTCCGTTGTGTTTTGACCAATTTGCTGCGCGTTTCTTTTGTTGTGTTTTGACCAATTTGCTGCGCGTTTCTTTTGTTGTTTGTGTTTTGACCAATTTGCTGCGCGTTTCTTTTGTTGTGTTTTGACCAATTTGCTGCGTGTTTCTTTTGTTGTTTGTGTTTTGACCAATTTGCTGCGCGTTTCTTCTGTTGTCTGTGTTGTGACAATTTGCAACAGGTGTGCTGTCAAATTGATGAAGATCGTTTCTTAATTTGCTGGTGTTTTTTGTTATTGCATGTGCTTTCTAAAATTGCAGCGCGTTAACCTCTCTCGGCCATGCAAACATGCAAACTCCACACAGAAATGCCAACTGACCCAGCTAGGACTTGAACCAGTGACCTTCTTACTGCGAGGTAACAGTGCTAACCACTGAGCTACCGTGCTCCTACATTTTCATTAGTTTAGAAATAAACATGACAACTGGATCTAGATGTCACACCACATTAAATCATAAAGTGTAAAAAAATAACAAATCATATATGATAAACTAGACCGAGCATAGCAAAGTGATGAATATAACAAGCTCCCATAATATCTGTCGCAACGCTTTGAAAACATCAAGCACACAGGCTCTCCACAATAACACAACAAGACAACAAAAGTTGTGTGTTTAAAACAAATACAGTGATTAGCCTTGAAATTGTCTCTTCGGATCGGGTTATGTACAGTGTGAAAGTCTGGATTGGTGTGTGTAGGATTAGACCTGTCAAACACATTTATATGAGCGCGAGTGCGTGTGTGTGTGTATGTTTGCGTTTCACCCCGAGACACACCGACGCATCAGCGCTGTCTCTCCTGATCACTGATTGCTCCTGATGCTAATTTGATGTGCCGCGGCTCATCAAACCACGCTGCCCCACTTTCAACCATCCTGCAACGCTAAACAAACCTAACGCAAGCCACAAAAAAAAGCGAGAGTAAACATCAGAGAGCGGCTTCCTCCCCTAAGCGGCCCTTTTTTCTCTCCAGGCGCAGCTACATGTCTGAAAATGGACCAAAATCTGAGAATTACTGCTGAGATGAGACTAAAAAGAAAGATGTCACTCGCATTAGAAACAGTACAAGAAAAAATAAGTACAGACAGACCTACAAAAGATTCAAATGTAACACAATTTGCTTATTGTTGTCAACCACCTGTAGAAAGCACTCTTTTCAGACACTGGCACCAGACACTTTCTTCCAATCACTCCATATCTCTATAAAAAGCATTGTGCGTTTGTGAGTGTGCCTCACACAGGTGAGTGGGTTTGGCAAACCACCTGTAGAAACACTCTATATGCACCGGACACTTTACTTAAACTCTATCTTACCAGGACTCAATAAGAAAAACAATGCTTGCTTGTGAGTGTACCACAAGTCAAGTTGCACTACTTGTTTTCCTCAACTTTAAATGCCTCTTTTACATAATATCCTGCACAATATTGTTCTGTCTTATGTAAAACTACTTGTATAGTCTGTCTCAAGTTATGCGTATAGTTAATTAATTAGAGTACATGCTTATTTAGTAGTGTAGTTAAAATACAGCTCCTGTTTAGTTAGTGTTGCCAGCAAGTTACCACAACTGCCCCTTTACGCCCCGTTCACATGGGGCATCAGCGTCAACACTTCCTATTCACTTTGAATGGGTGATGTCAAGACATGCCGAACTGAATTGTGGATCCTTTGGCACCGCTTCATTAGTGTTGCTCGCCATAGAAGTTAGGAAATTCTCAACTTTTCAAGTGCCAACGGAAGCATCAGACAATCAGAACTCTTTATGCATGTACCCCCAGCTCAGACAGTAGCCGATTGTGGACTCATTTTATTGGCTGTCGCTGCTGTGATGATCATGTCAGCCCCAACTTCAGACATGCCCTCCGTCAAGTGTTGACACTGAAGCACCATGTGAATTACAGTAATTACATTTTACAGTAAAATTGTATTACCGCAACTTCTTTTTAATGGTAAAATGCCCTTTACCGTATGCCCTTTAATTTTACAGTATGACCATTTTTACTGTACTTTACTGTAATTTATTCACATTTTGCACTGGCAAAACTATTATTGTTAGTATCTACTATTGAATTTAATAAAGTTTAAACAATTGACTATTTTTTTCATTAGCTGTCAAAGTTTTGTCTTCTAATACTTTAATTACAGTAGAATACCGCAAATATGTAAAATGCAGTACTGTATTGTGCTGTATGCAGTTACTGTAAATGTATTAAAATGACCCACAATGCAGTGTTATTATTAGTGAACTGTAAAGAATGTATGTGGTATTTTACTGTGCATTTTTACATTAACTAACTGTAAAAATCTGGAAAAGTCTAATATCTATAGGTTTGAAATAGCTCCTACATCCAGTGTTGGGTTCATATTTATGATTGTTTGTTTGTTTGTTTGTTTGTTTGTTTGTTTGTTTGTTTATTTATTTATTTGTTTGTTTATTTATTTATTTATGACATTTTGTTCCACTGTGTCCACACAAGTAGTAAAATGACAATAAAGTTTGACTTTGAAAAAGGCTAACTGTTATGAGAGATGTATTGCTATATAGCTAGAAGTAAACAAACAAAAGCCTGGGTGGAATTAAATGGAATTTGTCCATATTGTCTGCATGATGATGCTAAGCTCTTTTGATAAAATGAGGATTTCAGTGGATGAAATGGCTCAACAAGTGTTCAACAAGTGAATCTGACATAATGAAGGGCAAGATTTCTAAACAAATGCGTTTACATCAAGTACCATGATTAGTGTAATAAATCGTAAAAGCGGGCTGATTTTTTCTAACAAGCATTTGACTGGACAAAAAACAAAACAACAACAACAACAAAAAACTTGAAATACAAGATGAATTCCATTATCAATTTATGTCCCATTACTGACCTAGATGGAGATTTCAAATGGAAAGACTATGTAGTGTTATTATTGTTAGATATAACTATTACAAAAAATCTGGTAATTGAAAATAGAAAGTAAAAATAAATATCACATTTTTAGATCATCAAATGTGAATAAATCTTTATGAATCGATAAGTACGACAACTGTTGAATCAGCACCTTCTAAAAGATAATAACTAAAAAGTACTAATATTTAAAAAAAAATACATTTAGAATATTTTAATATAGATGCAAATAGAAACATCAAAAATATAATAATCATACAAAAAGACAACATTATTTTTCACTGACAAAAAATAGCTAATTCAAAGGTAAAATAAAATCAATACAGAAAAAAATGAATACTATAATAATATAAAAACTGTCATATAGGGAATATAAGGTCAAGAATTTTTAAACGGAAAATGTGTTTTCTTTAGTGGTGTTCAGTTTCTTATGATGAAATTAAATTAACTAAATTTGATTATCCTCGGTGAATTCTGTCCTCAGAAAACTCCATAATCATAATATTTTTTATAATAGCTGTTGGGCAACAAGTGAACACAATCAAACCACATTGGCACACAGTCTGGCGAGAGAAACCATATAATTAAGGTTGAATAAAATAAAAAAAAGCTGAACTTCTGTATTTTTCAAAAATATACCAAGCCAAGTTGCCATTTACATAAATGCAATTATATTGTTACACAACATAAAAAATTCAGCATTTATAGTATAGAAAATGCTTTTATGTCTTTTATCCGTTACATTTTGCCCATTTATAAATTAGGTTTGTACATTAAATTTAATTATAAATGCTATAACAAACACTTTAGTGGCAGGTTTCATTGTGACAACATCGAAAGGTTGATGTGTGTGCAATGAAATATATTTAAGCAGGACTAAATTACTTTTTTATTCAACACCTTTACTTAGTTTACGAGTATAAGCATACACTATGACCTCAAACAGACTGAACTCCACAAAAGAACCGTGAAAATACAAGTCTGGCAATAAGTATATGCAGTTCTTCGGTGATGGCCAGTACTGTATATTCCAGTTGAATGTTTACCTTGTAGCCGCGCTGTGCAAACAGACAGAAAACAAACAGCTGATGTACTTTGGAGAGATCGAGGGGCTTGCGGCTTACATCGCTTGCTCGTATAGATTTTGTTACTTAAATTGTGAGTGACCTTATGATGTCTGCAAACGGCTGGAGTTCATCTTTCAGTACACAACCAGAGCTAAAATAAAGAAGAAAAGGTGGAGGAGGAGGAGATGCAATTCTGACAGGAGTATATGAGAGAGGGGGAAGGGAGAGAGAAAGACAATAAGAGGAAGATGGAAATGATAGACCAAAGGGTTCAACAAATGCCAATGATTTTGTACACCAGTGAATTCACACCCTGTACTAAAAATAACAGGTGTAACCTAATATAATTATGACAGACAAATGGATCCTAGGAGCAAAATTATTTTTCAACCAATGAGATCAAATCACATTTGTATTATCTTGTGAATTAAACTTGATTTGAACACATTGTAATGTTGTTGGGGCAATTAATTTTTAAGCTCAATTGCCTAATTTGAAAAACAAGACTTTTCCGGTAACTATTGCAGTTTGATTTTAATTTTACTAACATTTAAACTTTTTAAATTACATTTATTAGCATATGGAATGTGTAAATACAAACTTGTTTTTCCAGCTGAAACTAAATATTGAGTAGGATGTGGGATTTTATTGTTGCACTCTTCCTCTCATCTCTCACTCATAGAAAACTAATGGTTGGAGGAGCGTGGCTAAGCATATTTCGTGCGCACTATCAAACTGACATCACCAGAGATGGACTGCCATTCCAGAGCAGAAGCAAATGGTTTTGATTAAAGATTACCAAAACTGTGGATTAACTTGAACTTAAAATTTTCACCTTAAACAATGTGTGCTAACAAAATAAACATTGTAAACTAAAACTTCATGTGGACTTCAATAAAGTCAACCATTACTCTTCTGCACATTGATAACCTCAAAACTCATAACATTCGCTGTTGAAACTGAGCTAAATTTCCAAATACTGTAAGAGCAAGATGAAATCAAATTCTGAAATGTCTTTCTCTTTTCTTCAAAAACCTACTATTATTTTTATTGACAACATTTTTCCCTCATAAAGGCATAGTTCACCTAAAAATGGAATTTTTATTCCCCCTATCCTCCCCCTCAAAGGGTTTTATAACCTTTTCTCAACACAAAAGAAGATCATTTAAAAAAATATTAGAAATCTGTAACCTTTGATCTCCATATTAGTAAAAACAAATATTACGGAAGTCTTGATTTTTTTCTAAGTAACTTAGTTTGTGTTGAAAGAAACTGAAACAGGTTTGTGATGAGTCAAGGATGAGGAAAATGTGACAGAATTGACAATTTGAGGTGAACTATTTATTTTATGCACACCCATATAAAGCATGCGGGGAACTACACATCACTACCCTGGTAGTTACGCCAGTGTAACAAATAATTTCAATTAAATTATTTTATTACATTTTTTGGTCCCACATCATATTAAGTGGCCTTAACTAATATGTAATTACCCTGTAATTATTCATTCATTACTATGTACTTAGCGTAAATACATGTTTTTACATTGTACTTATAATTGATTAAACACCTGCAAGCAATTACATGTATAATTACACCACTGACCATCCCTTAACAGTGTTACTCAGAATGTTATTTTCGAAAGTAATGCGGTACAAAATTAAGCTACTCCCCAAAAAGTTAATGTGTTACGTTACTTTTGAGGTATTTTTGCATATATTTTGATTCCCTGGCTGAGGCTTGATCTATTTCGGAACATGTTTTTTTTTCTCTTTTTAATAGAGCAGTTCTGCAACTAACAGCGCACTGTATAACCAACCCTTTCACTTACATTTAAAACACATCAACAAATTATATTTTGCGATAATGTTATCTGAGAACTTCCTGATCCCAGAGCTATACTGTCACGATCACCAGCGATCTCCACTGTCAGAGATCGCTGGTTCACACACACACTTCCGGGAACTACAGATTGCTAAAGGACTACAACTACAGTCATGCAGCGCACACACACACTCCTGCTCCATATCACGACTGATTGCATACACACCACCGGAGGACCGTCAAAGACTGATTACACTCACTACATAAGCAGCACATACACACCATTGCTGAGTATTGTTCATCTGTAAAGTGACTCTACAACATGTTTCCTTTGTTCCTGTTTATCCGTATTTTTGATCTTAGCCTTGCTTTCTGTTTACCCTTGGCTGCCGCCAGCCTTTTGACCTTATGCCTGTTCTTAGACTATGATTTTTGATTTTGCCCCATCGATCACTGCTATACTGTTTTTTAAATTAAATCTGCAATTGGATCCTTGCCTCCATTGTCATTGTCACCACCCGTTACATATACATGCAGTATATACATGTAATGAAAGTTTAAAGCAATGTGTTTGCTACTTTTGTACTATTTGTCTTAAGTAAAATCACTGTCCATTGAGACAATGCCCTTTTCTTTTACTTTGATGCATTTAAAATAATCAACACATTCTCTCAATGACTGCATAGTTCATTGTGACTACTTTAATTTTAATTCAGCTATTTATTTTTAAAAGCTAATTAATTCAACTGAAAAGTAACTCACATTACATTTTCAAAAAACTAACTCAAATACATACATACATACATTTTCTTGTCGGCTTAGTCCCTTTATTAATCCGGGGTATCAACCGCCAACTTATCCAGCATATTTTTACACAGCGGATGCCCTTCCAGCCGCAACCCATCTCTGGGAAACATCCACACACACACACATTCACACTCATACACTATACAGACAATTTAGCCTACCCAATTCACCTATACCACATGTCTTTGGACTTGTGGGGGAAACCAGAGCACCCGGAGGAAACCCACGCAACCACGGGGAGAACATGCAAACTCCACACAGAAATGCCAACTGACCCAGCCGGGGCTCGAACCAGCGACCTTCTTGCTGTGAGGCGAACGTGCTAACCACTACGCCACCGTGGCGCCCCACTTACTCAAATATTGTTACTTATTTTTTTTAAGTAATGCGCTACTTAGAAAAGTAATATTATTATGTTACGCATGTTACTTGTAATATGCTACCCCAACACTGTCCCTGACATTTTAATCTATCCTCAAACCTACCCATACCACTTAACCTTTCCCTAATTGTGCCCATTTCAACAGCACCATAGTGTTCTGCAATACATTTTGAACACATTAAGTACATTGTGTTCATATTTTGGTGTACTGTAAGTGCATATCAGTTAACCCCACTTAATTTAAAGTGGGACCATTTTTTACAATCTTAAGTAGATTGAACATTCAATTAGATTGAAAAATTCAAGAACTGTGTTGCTTCCACTCATTTTAAACAAGTAACTTGAACAAGCAGCAAAAAATCGTTTTTTGAGTACACGCATACATGTGGCAACCCTCATGAAACATTAATAATCTCTATTGATCACATCTGTCCTTCACAGGGCGAATGTGACACACGCTTTCGCATACACAAACACTTACAGACGTGCCACAGGGGACTCCATCAAAAGCTGCGGAGTTAAATAAAAGGAGGAAAGTGCCTTCATGTTGATTCATCTAAAATGCCCATAGCTTTCTCTCTCTTCAATATTGTGTCTCGAAGCCTCAGAACCGAGGTGTCAAGGAGTCACACATTTCATTTATCGCGGGACAAGGGGAAAACTCTTCAACATCTATTGCTTTCGCTATCTCCCCATTTCCCACAATAAAATGCGGCGCTGGCGACCGCACAAGGTCACGGGCATCCAGAGAATTAATATTTCATTCTTTATGGGTCTCCTCCTCTCGCCGTTCCATGGGACAGAATCTATTTCCAGGGAGAGAAGGATAAGAGATTGGAGAGAGCGGCTGGCACGAAATGTGCATGAAGAAAGAACTCCATCATCAGCTTATTCGAAAATTTGGAAGTGGAAAAATGAACTCGAACGAAACCATTTGACTGTGAAAGAACAAAGTTTGTGTGATTTTGTGTGTCAGTTGTCATGTGTTAAAGTTGAATATCAATCATTCCTGTATGACTTTATGTAAATGGTTTCTCTGAATACACAGCTTTAGAAAAAAACCTGTCAATTCATTAAAAAGAACATGATTCTGCCTGCTATACAGCCAAAAGTAATTTAATGTATACTAAATAAAACTTATATTAAACATTAGACTTTATATGCGCATACAAACAGTTTTACATATTACAATTGTAATTAATCTGAATATATGTAAAAAAAATTAAAAACCTGTTTTTTTATTGAAAAAATAATTATTTTACTAATATCAATAACACCTATTGTTAACAAAATGAAAAACAAAACAGAATAAAAATCAATTAGATCACAATAACTAAATGGCCCATGCTGTCATACACACATACACACACAAAAAATTATTTTAGCTACATATATTTTAGCTATTTTAGTATTTTGACCTAAAATAGTTATTTTATACCATTATTAATCCAATGTTTAAATAATATATACACACAATGTTCAGTACATTATGTATTTTAAATATATATGTGTGTGTATAGCAATATATACGCTGTCAAAAATGCTTGGTTTCACATGTTGTCCCTAATTGATAAGGTTAACTTAATCGTTTTAAAAATTTTAAAAGGATTGAACAAAAACAAATAAGTTGTCCTAAAAAACTTTAATTGTGTTGTCTCATTTTAAATAAGTAGTTTGAACAAGCAGCAAAATTTATTTTTATTATGTCACCAGCAATGTGTGAAATCCCAGTATTGTATTGACCTTATTCCGCCCCGGAATAATTCACTTTTAATACTTCGCTCTTCCACATTTTGTCATCCAACTTCCGGTACGCTGACACAGTACATCAGATGGCTGTTTCGGTAAGTCATTACATAGTATATATACTTAGCTGTAATTTTAGAAAAATGGCATATAATGGTAGTTTAGTAAATGTTTTGAGCTGGGAGTACGGTGAAACCTCCCTGCAACAATCAGATGCTCTCATATTGCTCCATCCATCGTGACAGTTAATGTGGGTAGATGATATGAGCCAGAAGTAACTTACGGGGATATTTTTAATGACTTTGTCATGTCACAAGGAGTAGATGGAGCGTTTATGAAGATAAAAGTACCGAGGCCTACCAATATTCACATAGTGGGAAAGTTGGTCGTGTTCATTTACACAGTGAACCCCAGCCAGTCGAGCAGTCCATGCCACTCAGCGTGGGTGCTACTTAGTAAGCAGGGATCAGTGGAGACTACAGGATGTTCATGCATCGCTGGTTTAGGATGGTCCTGTAGCCATGCAAACTTTATATTATAAAATAAATATAAGGCAAGTAAATATATAAATGAATAGTAATATCTTGTAAGGTCTGTGTTAACATAAGTAAGCCATAAATGTAAACAGTACGTATTTGTGTAATAATACACAGCTGCTGACTCGGTTACCATCAGCAGACTGAGTATCTGGTCAGATCTCTTCATTTGTGAGGTATTGAGCTTATTCTTCAATGCTGAAGTGTGCTAGTTTTTGTGATTGTTTTTAGAACTTTCGATTCAGTCGTCTATGGGAGAAATACTAGGAATAATAAAGGGCAGAAAATGGTCAAACTACTATCTCTACAAACAAGTGTTTGCATGACTACACAGACAAAATAGAATAATATAATGAGAAAACATCAGTTTGCAACATCAAGCAGCAAAACGAGCTGTTTTTAACGTCTAAAAATGAATGAAAGTGAATGAGACCGGAAGTCTCGAGACAAAAGACTCAAATGGCTGCGCCCGCTCGTACGTGGAGAATAAGGTCAATAGAATGCCTAGGAAAGGTATAGATTGCCTGATGGCTTTAGGCAAAGTATGAAATATCAGTTTTTTGTAAATACGTTGCATACTTTCCAATTCCTAAGCATTATTCAGAATGACAATTATCGTAGGCAAAGTGTCAGAAGAGCAAATTTTGGTAACTGGTTTCAGTTAAAAAAAAACTGTTTTTAGCAGCATTGGCTCTTACTTAAGATATTTCATAGTAGAAGCATCATTGCATGTCAGCATTGTGTGATTCCTGTCCTGACACTACACTTCCTTCCGACATGGTCACACAACAATCCACAGGGAAATGTTATGGGAGAGCACCTGTGGAACCTCACCCGGATAATATACACTGTTGTTGTGAGAAGATTTATGGCAATATTGTCTGTGATGCGGTAGTGGAACCTCATACCGGCAATATGCTGTCGTACAATAACACTCACATGCTTTGATCGCCATGATTAAACAACGACCCAAACGCCACCGCCAACATTAGTGGCAGGAAAAATGGCTGGGGTAGGCCAGTGATAAACTTTTCTCAGTTACAGACAGTTCTGTAGAATGCTAAGGCAATGTATAAAGTAGAAATCATTTCAGACATTCGATTTTAGGCTCCTAGACATTCTATAGAATGCCGAATATTACACATTGCAGATATATATATATCACTTTGTATATTATTTTAAAGAAATCTGTGTTGTTAAGATCTTTCCACTCATCGACATCAAGCCAAACTTCCTTCCAAACTGAAGTACCTTTAGTTTTGCATATCAATTTGTGCTGCTGAATAAAACTCAGTATCAGCTGGTAGAGTCCCATTTGACACACTGGCAAATTACCACCACACACAAGTGAAATGAACTACCGTAAGCGCCCTAGGGAGCAATAAACCCGCTCACTGCAAACATGCTACATTTATGTCAAAAGCGACCTTTAGGATGACAGCCCACCCTACAACAACAGTCTACGTTTCACAGCCAGATCTAGCAATTTGATTACATCGGGTTAATTGGCCTCATCTGCCTAGGATCCACAGACATCATGTTCCTCTCAAACGTGCAGCGCTCGCGTCAAACTAATCTGGCTGAAATCACAGGATGAAACCAACCACTGTCAGGCATCCTGCTAGTTATCCAGCAAAATCTAAATGTGATGGGGACTCGACTCTGTAAGTGTCCAAAATCGCTCACTTGCTCATTAATTTTCATATTCTTATGCTGTGCATGATGTCACAGAAAATTATTTATCACATACTTTTGTCATAGATGAGGATTTCTTTTAGAAATAAATAAAAGCTTTGACTTGACTTTATAATGAAAATTAAAAGTTAAATTAAAAGGGTCGTATTTTGCTTTTTAAAGAAATTTAATTGTAGTCAGTTTGGAGTTTTTATGTTTGGTATAAAAACATATAATAAGTGAAAGATTCTACTTCAGTTTACTTCAAAAGGAGATATTTAATCTCTTCTTTTTGATTCCAAAAACTACAGCGAACAGGTCGTTTGGACTACAAGATTGTTTTCCAGGATGGCCCGTTTCCACTGAGTGGTACAGTGCGGTACGGTACGGGTCGGTACGGGTCACCTATTGGCCCGTTTCCACTGAGTGGTACAGTACGGTACGGTACGGGTCGGTACGGGTCACCTTTATCAGGCTTGCGTTTCCACTGCTAAAGGGTACTCTTTTGGTGGGCGTGGTGTACGACAGAAAGTTTGTCGACGTCATTTTCGCTCGAGGAAACATCTACAGTAAAGCTTTATGGGTCGTTCACAAATCATACGAGAAGCACTTCTCACAAAACAGATGCTTTATTATACACATAAACACTGGTGTAAAAATGTCATTGCTGACTGAACATGATCTGATTATAACTGCAGATCATTGATGCGAAATAGCCTACAGTCCGCGATTATATCAAATAAATAAATAAATGCAGCATATATGAACACATCCAGCCCCACACAGTCTCCGATGTTACCAAATTACAGAAAAACTACACACAGCAGACATGTATGCCTTATTTAGGTTCAAAAACAATACGAAATAGAGCCCCGTCTGTGCAAACCTCTCATCTGTATGTTTTATCATCACCAGTACATGTAGCCTCTCCGTCATTATTCTCTCGTTAGAGAGTAACTCCGTCATTCCCAGTTTATAATAATCCAGGTTAAGAACTTTGTTATTTCAAACATTGACGCGATCGCAAGCGACAAAGCGAAAGCACTCGCCCTCGCGCTTATGGGCTCGTAACCCATAACAATCTGCTCTTCTCTCAGCTCTGTGGCCGTTCAAGACGACGACAATGTTTGTTTAAGCTCGGGTCGACCATGGCTCGTTATTATATGCTAATATTATTTCAGGGCATTGTCTCTCGGCTGTGTATTAAACATGGCGGGTCTTTTGTTTTCATTCTGCTTGTTGCGTGAGCAAATGACGTATCTCTGTAAGCCAATGGCGTTCAGCTGCGCGTCTAGCTCCGCCGTTTGTCACCCTTTGGTACGCTTGGGACCCATAGCAAAGGGTGACTAAAAAGTGGTACGGTACGGTTCGGTTCGGTACGCTTTTAGACAGTGGAAACGGCCTTAAAAGCGTACCGAACCGTACCGTACCGTACCGTACCACTGAGTGGAAACGGGCCATTCTTTTGGTGGGCGTGGTGTACGACAGAAAGTTTCAGTCGACGTCATTCTCGCTCACGGGAAATGTGTACAGTAAAGCTGTACGGGTCGTTTACAAATCATATGAGAAGCACTCCTCACAAAACAGATGCTTTATTATACACATAAATACTGGTGTATAAATGTTCATTACTAACCTTTCTATGAACATGATCTGATTATAACTAGATCAATGATGCAAAATAGCCTACTGTCGGCGATTATATAAAATAAATAAATAAATAAATGCAGCATATATGAACACATACAGCCACTTACAGTCTCCGACATGTTTCCAATTACAGAAAAACTACACACAGCAGACATTTAGGCCTTATTTAGGTTCAAAAACAACACAAAGTAGAGCCCACAGTCAGTGCAAACTTCTTGTTAGAAAGTAATTTCGTCATTCCGAGTTCATAATAGTCCAGAAGGTGGTGATAATGGTTAAACGTAACAGTTTCTTCATGTTTGCTAAAAAGAAAAAATTGCTCCTTTTTGGGTCGGGTTTCAAAAGCACGTCAATAATCAAGCGCACGTTATTATCATCAGCTCAAGAAGTATGTTATTTCAAATATTGATTCGCAAGTGAGAAAGCGAAACCACTCGCGCTTCAGACGGGCTCGTAAAAAAACTACTGGGCTCAGGGGAGAATCTGCTCTTCTTCTCTGCTTTGTGGCTGTTCAAGACGACGACAAGGTTTGTTTGAGCTCAGGTCGACCATGGCTCATTATTATATGTTTATATTATTTCGGAGTATTGTCTCTTGGCTGTGTATTAAACATGGCGGGTCCTTTGTTTTCATTCTGGCTAGTTGCATGAGCGAATGCCGTATCTCTGTAAACCAATAGCGTTCAGCTGCGCGTCTAGCTCCACCTTTTTGTGCCCTTGGTAACCTTTGCAAAGGGTGACCAAAAAGTGGTACAGTATGGTACGCTTTTAGACAGTGGAAACAGGCTTAAAAAGCGTACCGAACCGTACCGTACCGTACAACTCCGTGGAAACGGGCCATGAGCGATCCAAATTTGAGTGGTTTGGGGGTGGGGAGAGGAAAATAACAATAATGTTACCACTCTTGATACTGTATATCAATGCATGCAAAAGTTCTGGTTGATTATCTTAATCAATATTCTCAGATTGTTTTTATTGTGAAATATTTCTGATTCTGATTCTCAAATAAGTGTAAAAAACACATTTGTTTGCTCAAACTTCCTAATAATGATCAAATTAGTTGATATACTGTATGACAGCTGATGGGCACCACCATGCTAGTCTGCATTGCAGTGTAGAGATTAGAGCTGCTGGATTTACAACACATAAACTCATTTACTTCTCCCAA
Source organism: Danio albolineatus (assembly GCA_903798035.1). Lineage (NCBI taxonomy): Eukaryota > Metazoa > Chordata > Actinopteri > Cypriniformes > Danionidae > Danio > Danio albolineatus. The sequence goes on along the minus strand of CAIGQQ010011173.1, from coordinate 11,948,496 downwards.
ATGATATGAAAGTAAGTAGCTTTTACTCTGGGACAAGAATAGTTCACTTGTTAAACTTCGTTAGCTTTAAGTAAAATGATTTAATGGTTGTTGTGTGATTCTAAACTGAATCTATGACCTTCTTGGTAGGTTTGTGTTGTGCCGAGTTCAGACTGCATGATTTTCAAAGTAGTCGTGTCACAGATGTTTTCACACTGCATGACTATCTGGGCTGCGTTTTGTCACTGCTTTGTTTACACAGCAAGATGGATCGGCGACAGGGAGTTTCACACTGATGACTTCAAAATAGGAAGAATTGCAGACAACTTTGTCCAAACTACGTCTTACACCCAAAAACACGTAGTGTATCTTTTGTTATTAACTACATAACGAGAAAGAAGCCTTTAATGGGGTATAAATGTACATATTTGCTCACCTCTCTTTGAAGGGAATTAGCAATTTCCTGTTAACTTTTTTATTTTTTGACCGGGTTGGGTTGTGATATTGCACAGATGACACGTCAAACAGACACGGGAGCTCACGCCAAATTTACACTAATTTTCCCTCCATTTCTTGGGTCCGATTAAACTGAAAATGAGCGCTTTTATCTTCTCCCTCAACCTCCCGCTGGCCTGTAGGCTCTCTCATTGGCTGTAGGCGATCGCTGATGTTATTTTCAATCAAAACATATTTCACACTGCATGATTTGAATCGCCCACAGCTCCCGATATTCAGCACGCCAAATATCTCCCGGGCATCGGTGACTCATCAGCGATTCTCTCAGATCGCGTCTTTGATAGTTCATATTGTGTGATTGTCACTCGTGTGCACAAGCACCGATTTGCCTGAGATTTCAGGCATTTGATTTTTCAAAACCTGTCGGCGAGTCAAAATCGGGGCTAAAATCATGCCGTCTGAACCCGGCAATAGTTTAGATTGATTTTTTTGTTAGATTAGTTTGAGTGTTTTGCCACCTTTGTAGTTTTGAGTTTTGTAGTTTAATTAGTTTAGATCGGGTGTCGTATACACTGAAGATGTCGGGTTTAATTTTTATTATTTATTTTTGTCGCTTAGTTTAGACTTTAGATTTAGGGATTGTTTTGTTTTTTTAATTTCTTTGATTTGGCTTACACTCATTCTTTTCATTTAAAGATAATATAGTAAATGTTTTTTTTCTTTTTCCCCTATTTATTATTGTTATATATTCTTTAATCCATTAAGTAAAAAGCTTAAATAGAGAATTGATTTCTGCCTAATGTCTATGAGACCTAAATGTTACAGCATCCCACTTAGACATCTTAAACAGTGTGCTTCTGTTGTGAATAACACACATCATCAGATTGCAGTATGTGTAAAATGATTATCATTGCTATCTCCATTGACACCAGCCTGTAATTTACAAACCATGAATGCTTTGTTTTGCTATATGAATTCATATTTATGCAAACACTAATTAGTTCATTGAAAACACTGATAATCTTTTTGACAAGTAAAGTGTTTTTCTCTGGCTCAGCACCAGCCTCAGCGAAACAGATGGAACTTGCTGATTGGGCAAGGGGTGTAGCAGTACTAAAACAATGTCTAAGCTGTTCTCTAATCACAACGCTAGAAAAGCTGAGAAGGGTCTGGCTGCAAATTGAATGCAGATGCAAGCTCAGACTGCATGCAATGCTTTTAATGCGGACACCAAACCCCATCCCTACCCCTCACAGTGACATCGTTAGCTCTATTGAGTGCATGTGTCTGAGACTTTGTGTCTCGACTTGCATGTGCAAGTCAGCAGCCAGATATTATTAGAAAAGCTAAACAATTACAACAAATTTCCTTATTCAAAAGGCAGATCTTTATCAAATGAATCAAATCAATCAAGCCATTTGTACCAGGAAGGGAAGAAAGCTTTTGAAATAATGAACATGATATGAAAAATGGTGTGTTTTTTCAAACCAGCGAGCTTAAGAGCATGTTTTAATACACCACCCAAACTGTAGCAAGACCTAAAAAAGCATATAATAGGACCCCTTTAGTGTTACATGTTATTCCCATTTCCTCATGTTTGAGCAGCTTGTTCAGACAAAATGATCACATAGATTTACTGACATCATCTGGCAATTAGAATAAAAATATTTCAATGATAAATTCTTTCTATCTTACACAATTCTGCACCATTATCCACCACAGCTGCTCTTCGTGATTTTAAAATTAGACAACGGCAACAAATGACACTGTAACTTTATTTCTAATTTTAAGGTAAATGCTAAATGCTAATAGACGCCAAATAGACAGTTTACAATAGTCCAAAAATAGATTTATCATCAAATAGACAGGAATGAATGACTACACATGTTAAGTAGGGCTGCACGATTCTGGCTAAAATGAGAATCACAATTTTTTTTGCTTAAAATCAAGATCACAATTTCCTCACGATTCTGTAGATGTAAAATAAAGGTTAATATGAGTAGTCTATTAGTATTGTTAATTCTCAAACATATGATAAAACATCAATTCTTATATTATGCCTATGTGTAGGTCTACTGTTGGTTAAAATGCTAAATTCTGTATAGACTTGGAATGGTGGACTTGAACAGACTTTCAATATGTCCTGTTTGTTAGTTCACAGTAAAGTGATGGCATCAGAATACAACTATTCATAATTCTTAGGGTTGAATTATTATGTTTCAGACATATGCTTGTCATTTGTCAATGACAACATTATTAGACTTCACTGGTAAAATTAGACAATTTTGTCATCAGATTCCTTCTTGCACTATATTCAACATTATAGGCTAGTAGTTATACTGACACAGTAAACATTTATTTTCATGCACAACACTATGTGTTAGCTATGAAAGAAAAGAAACATTTCAAATGTTTGTCGTAATCATAACTGTAAAAATGCGTTATGATCATTTAAATGATGTGTGCCCCTCACTTTCACTTCCGAGTGCGGCTCACTCTCACTGTGAGAAAAAAAACACACACATACAAATCATACCTCGTGCACGGCCAACAAACGATCGCTGTGTGCAACAAACTGAACGTTATTTACAACGTAATTAGATGTCATTCATAACCTATGCAGGCTCTGTTCACTGAAGTAGGCGTCATTGGCGTGCACACGCGCGCATTCTCTGTAGTATAGAGCTCGCGGTCAGCTCACGAGTGATTTTACGGCCACGAATACATCATTACATTAAGACAAAAATTATATTTTTGGGTAAATTATACCTTATAAATACAGTGTGTGACACTTTTAATGCCATTGGAGGTGTCCATGTTGCTTTAAAGATTTGTGCGAGCGCCTTTATGCTTCTCTCCTGCCCTTAAAAAAATAGTTGGCTGAATCGAAGAAAAGCCGAATTAAGATCGTGTGTAGGGTCGAATCGAGATCATGATGTTTTTTCGATTAATCGTGCAGCCCTAATATGAAGTGCGTCTAATCTGTCTATTTGATTACTGGTCTAGTTTTGGGCTACTTTCAAACATCTACTCGCTTTTATCATTACAAATGTAGCCTTGTTTTAGCCAAGACATTTATTAGACGTCTATTAAATATAAAACAGCTTGGTGGGTTCCTGATCAGTTCAAACACGTGTTTATTCGATTCAGAAGTTTGCGGTTTTCAAACCCGCAAGAGCCAAAGGAATGCATCTGTACAGTAATTTGTCTAGGAGCGCGGACAGGAAGTACACAGATGGATGGAGTCTGAAATGTAATTTTTGGGCCAAATGCGATGGGCCCGGCCCAGCAGGAGACACAGAGTGCTACCGCAGGCACCGAGAGCATCCAGCTAATGGACACACACCATTACATCGCTTTCCACTCCCAAAACTCAGCAGGTTATATTTCATCTACATGTTCTCGCTGTGTTCCAGATGTTGGCCTTCACAGAGGCACACAAACATGCCCTGTGTGTCATTATAAAGGTAATGTCTACAACTGCAGTGTTTGCTGAGTGGACTGAGGCGGTAGGACACAGCGGGAGAAGTGTATGAGTACACACACACACACGCACGCACGCACGCACGCACGCTCTGCTCTACTTGCTGCTGCTGCAAAAGATGACCAGGCAATGAGGAAAAATGTCTTTCGACTTGACTGAATTCACCTCTGACTGGAGAAGAATGAGACGAGGAAAGAAAAGAGCAGAGAAGCGGGGTCTCAGTGCTGGGGAAGGGTTTGAGAGTCTCAAGGGTTTCATTGCCGGAGAGTAAGGAGCTCACACACACACTCAATACAGCATGACTGTGCCCCTGCAGGTACGTCTGTAATGTCTTTACCTTATTTTCTGTAGACGCTGTCTGTTCCAGCTGCTACAGGGGTGAACTTGGCTTCAAAAAATAGTCTGGGATTTTCTTGCTGTATCTTCTAGATCATGAGAGCTTTCAAACTGGGGGCCAGAGGGTTTAAAGTGGAAACTTTGAGGAAACAAAGGGGTATTTTAAGGACTATCAAAGTTAGCTGTAACACTTTGTTTACTTTGAGAAACAAAAGAAAAAACTGAACTAAAATGTTTTTTTGGTGAATGTATCCATATACTGTATCTATATTGTAATTATATATTGTAGTATATGTTGTATTGTAATATATAATATTTTAGTAGTGAAAAAATAAGTACATTATATGGAAATTCATTTTGAGGGCAATATTTTTTTATTTTTGTAATCTTACAGAATCAATTAAAAAACAACAGCTGGATGGGATTAATGGATGGACGGATGGATGGATGGATGGATGGATGGATGGATGGATGGATGGTTGGATGGATAGATTTTAATTATAGTGAAATACATTTTGAGGGCAATATTTCATTATTTATGTACAAATTTTGCAGAGCTAATTAAAAAACGGATGGATGGACGGACGGACGGACGGACGGACGGACGGACAGACAGACAGACAGACAGACAGACAGACAGACAGACAGACAGACAGACAGACAGACAGACAGATAGATAGATAGATAGATAGATAGATAAACAATAAAATGACAAATGAAAGAAATGAACTCATTCACTGTAGCAAATGTTAAAAATAAATCCTGATTTTGGAAGTGAAAAGTGAGAAAAATATTATTTTGCCCAATACGTTCATTTCAATTTCCACTCAAAATCACATGAACACTCTTCACATTAAAATTACAATTTTCAAACTTTTTTTGGAAAATTCCCAACTAGATTAGAACAAACACATACACACCTAGCACAATGAACAACGCAAAAAAATGACACCGCCAGAGAAATACACACTCTTGTGCACAGACACCACCAGCACAAAGAGGTAATTTCAGCCAAGCTCTCCTCCAGAGCCTAATGGGGGTTCTTAACTGTAACATCTGTCTATCTTTCCCCCTGGAGGACCACACTTCTTGGGTGCATTTGCTTGTTTTGTCTGCACAAACCCTCTTACAGTCCCCATTCCCTTTTTGATGGTGAGACAACAAAGAAATGGTGTTGAAATGGTACTGTACAAGGAAGGATGAGGCTTGTGTGTTTTATTATGCACCGAGAAGCAAGCAATCATTAACCGTACACGGGCAATCTATCTATCTGTGTGTATGTATGTATGTATGTATGTATGTATGTATGTATGTATGTATGT
>CAIGQQ010011173.1:11917861-11942909 GCA_903798035.1 Danio albolineatus | reverse complement strand
TATGTATGTATGTATGTATGTATGTATGTATGTATGTATGTATGTATATCATTCTATATATCTGTCTATCTATCTCAATCTTTGATATGTTTATTAAATACTTAGATTAATGTCTATGGTTATACAATTTTTGTGAGTCCATTTAATCATTAATTTATTAATTCTAATGGAGATAGAATTGAGAGACATGCCATTTAAGTTAAAGTCAAATTATCTTAAATTAATTCATTTCAGATTGTGGAATATTTACAAAATCTTAAAAATGTTACAATAAATACGTAGATTAATGCTTATGGTTGTACAATTTTTAGTGAGTTTGTTTATTCATTGATTCATTAACTCATTCTAATGGCGATAGAGAACATGGCATTTAAATTTGAGTCAAATGATATTAAATTAATCCATTTTTACTTGGTGAAATACTCACAAAATCTTAAAAATGTTACACAAAAACAAAACATGATGCACAACAGAGATAGTTTGGTTTCGAATTTTGTTTAGATTTACTCTGCTTCTTGCTTGTTTTGGTATAATTCTAGCAGCATCAACCAGGAAATAGCGTGCATAAAGATTTTTCCAGCATCTATTATATAGCAGGCAGTGACAGAATCCCACAGCCGATGCAGCACCGTAACAATGTTTTATAGCTTCTTTCTTATCAGCAACGGTTTCCAGGAATCAAAAGCCACACGCTTGCCTTTCGCCTAAATCAAAGATGCAGCTCAGGGCTAAGGGTGTTTTTGCGGCACTGCCGAGGGTTGTTGTCTTTTGTCCGTTGCTCCTCGCTAATAATAATATAGCAACCGTGCAGGAGGGGTAGAGGATACATCCTAATTTACGGATGCTGATTAGCTGTCAGAGGAGGAAGGGAGAGAAACGACCACCCCCTCTGCGCTCCAGAAGCTGCAGGTACAAAGACTTTAACCCTCACACTTCTCCTTCACACCTCCATCTCTCTCTTTTTCACTCTCTCTCTCTCTCTGTTTCCAGAAGTCTCCTAAGGCCTCTGTAATTTATGAGCCCAGCGTGAGGTGCCTGTATGGCTCACCTGTAGGTCAGAGCCATTCAGAAGCATGCAGAGAGATAAGCAACAGATGATAAGCATGCAGAGAGCTCTCTCACAGCTTGACCACACAGCTCCCTGCGGTCCACGCTGCATACAAACACTCTCTCACACTGACACACACACACACACACACTTACAGGGGCGTGCATGCTCTGTCTACTCCATAGGGTACAGAAATGTCCGCATTCACATTGCTTCGGCATAGAGCCATAGCCAGATACATATACAGTACAGCTATAGTCTCAGGCGGATTCAGTGCACGTCTTTATTTTTTAGAAGGGAAGGATCATCTAAATTCTGTACATTTTAATACATTCATATTTTAGTTTATAAAATGTAATTGAATTTATAATTTGGTATATGATCTGCTTAACTACCATGTTTTATTTTAAAGGGCACTTATGATGAAAATCACCTTTTTGAAGCTGTTTGGACAGAACTGTGTGTGGGTATAGTGTTTTCACAGTCATACTGGAGTGATAGAAACACAATAAGTCTCTTTTTTTAAATTTCCTGACGTTAAAATAAGATCCAAATCCCTCCCAATTTGAGGCCCACAGCAACGTGACGTAGAAGTTCGGCTTCCCCACCCACCGAAATTGATTGACAGCTGCTTATTAACAAGTCTCCGTAGTAATGCGTATAATCACATCAACAAGACAGGACATGAGCAAAGCAACCAGGATTAAAAGATCTATTCAGCTCTCCATGATCATCAGTCATCATCAAACATGATCAAGAGTGACAGTGCATGTTAATGAAATACAGCGATTTACTTTAGCTTTACTTCATCACCACAGCCGCATGTCAGTAAAATTATTAAAGAAGACGCTTCAATACAGGTTTGTGGACGTTAACGTTTATTTTGCACATTAACGTAACGGATATCCATACAGCGGTGTATATTAAAGTGTATAATGTCACATTTGCCGTGGAAAAACAGTGCAAACATGTGCAGTGTGTGTGTGTGTCCCTGCTGTAGGTGTGAACATGTAACGGCATTGTGTGTGACTCATCATTGCAGAAAGGCTTGAATTAACTCCCTAACAAATACATTAAATAATCATCGGGAAAGTTCTTACTGTAGTATTTCTCACAAACGTTACGTGAGATCTGCTTCCATCATGTCTGTCTGTTATCTGACGCAGCCGAGATGGAGGCATGTGGGAACAGTGGGCGGGGAGAACCAGCATTAAAGGCACAGGCCACAAAAACAGCTACATAGTGTTCAAAGCACAAAATCCAACCATTCTAAAAGCTATAACAAATAATCTGATGGGTCTTAAATCTTGAAAAAGGGGTAAAACGGGTGCCCTTTAATTTAAATAAAAAATGTGATTCTGGACCCAAAAACCAGTCTTGAGTATGTCACGAGTATGCTTTTGACAAGTGTTCAAAATACACTGTATGGGTCGCATTTACTGATTTTTCTATAACGCCAAAAATATTATTTATCAAAATAATTCAGAGTCAAAATGGCATGAAGTAATCTTTACTCTATGGCCTTAAATCTCATGAAAATCTATTGGTTGTGGGATTCACAAATCATTCTTACTGTAAAATGTACCGTACTAGATATCATCTCAAATTACGACATCAATTTAATAATAAAAATAATAACTATTCATTCATTTTCTTTTCGGCTTTGTCCCTTTATTAATCTGAAGTCGCCACAGTAGAATGAACCACCAACTAATGCACCCAAAGGGAAACCCACGCGACCATGGGGAGAACATGCAAACTCAGAAATGCCTACTGACTTAGTCGAGGCTCGAACCAGCGACTTTTTTGCTGTGAGGCGAACGTGCTACTCACTACGCCACCGTGGCGCCCAATAATGACTATATATAATTAATATTCAGTCTTTTAGAAATCTAATAATTGGCCTGGACATTTTCATGAAGATACCTTGTAATTTCCCTACTGTAAATATATAAAAACATTCAATTTTTATTAGGAATATGCATTGTTACGAACATAGTTTGGAAAAATTTAAAGGTGATTTTATCTGTATTTGGATTTTTTTGAAACCTCAGATTACAAATTTACAAATAGTTGTATCTCAGAAAAATATTGTCCTTTCTTAACAAACCATACACTAATCAAAATCTGCATTAGTCTCATTCATCCATTCATTCATTTTCTTTTCGGCTCAGTCCCTTTACTATTCAGGGGTTGCCATAGCAGAATGAACCAGCAACTTATCCAGCATATGTTTTATGCAGCAGATACCCTTCCAGCCACAACCCAACACTGGGAAACACCCATATAACTCCTGCATTCACACTCATACACTACGGCCAATTTAGCTTATTCAATTCACCTACACCACATGTCTTTGGACTGTGGGGGAAACCAGAGCACACGGAGGAAACCCACACGAACACGAGGAGAACTTGCAAACTTCACAGAAACACCAACTGACCCTGCCGACGCTTGAACCAGCAACCTTCTTGCTGTGAGGCTATCGTGCTACCCACTGCACCACCATAATGAGCCGCATAAATCTCAATTTCAATAAATTTACACTTATAACTTGTGGTCCTGGCTCACATATGATATTGAAAGTAATAATGACAGACAGACAAATATTGTGAAGACTATTACGGTATTAGATATGATAAACATCATGATCAATATTAATAAAGTAAGGGTGCTTCTAAAAGACAGAGATGACCTTGTAGTGGCTGATGACATTCTGCTTTCTTAATTAATGCAGAAGATCCAGGCTCAGTCAAACAGGCCCGCTGGGTCCCAGCATGAGGAGCGAACTGTGAAAGTGTGTGTGTGTGTGTGTGTGTGTGAGGAGAGAGAGAAAGCTGATTGATTTGGTTTAGAAAAGGAAGAGAAAGTTGATTTCACAATGAAAATGAAGTAGTGATGTGGAAATGTCTAGAATCAATCTCTATTATCAACCGCTGCTTGAGCAATTAGCCCACATAAAACGAGCTGATGAATCGGTTTGCTCTGCCATAGAAGAGGAAGAGGTTAGTAATTGAGACGGTAATTGGTTGTGGGTTTCACAAATCATCCTTATTGTAATTATTATGTACAAGATTTTATTTCAAATGATGACATCAATTTAATAATAATAATGATTACATTTATTAAATATTCCCTTTCAGAAATCCAATAATTGGTCTAGACTATGTCTTAAAAATATAATTTACTAAAAAAAATTATATTTGCTGTTAATTATATTTGCTTCTTAGATCAGTCAAGATGAATGTGTAAATCAAGATCCTCTTCAAAACATGAAAATAGCATATATCAATTCAAAATTAAATCCATAAAATGCTAATCAATGGTGACCGATGGTGCGCTTCCCAAACAATGACATAACTCGTAAATCATATTATAGAACGATGCATCATTTGGGAAAAGAACGATGTAGTGTTGAGTGTTTCCCAAAACTGTAGTTGCTTTGTCGCAGATTCATTGTTTGAACCACGTAAGTTATATAACGTAAAACGTCCATAATGATGCTCTAAATGGGGTGGAGTAACAACCTCTTTAGAAAAAACAACATAATTCTTTGTGCAAATGATATTGTTTTATACACGCACACATTTATAAAATAATCCAATATTAGTTTGGGTAAAAACTGAATGAAATCTATAATAATATATATATATATATATATTATATTTGAAATATATTATAATTGAAATATATGTAAACGGCACTTATACAGCCTGCGTTTCCTTTACAAATATTATTGAGAATATTCCATATTCTATTCTAAAACATAAAACCACTAAGCTAACACTTATATATGAATCATATAAATCATTAATGGTTGAAATTTACAGAGGCTGTTTATTAAGAAATAAATAAAAAATCCTACAGGATAATAATAATAATAATAATAATAATAATAATAATAATAATATAGAAAAGTCTACTTTTACAATTTGACACATTCAAACCACTGCAGAAATGGTCTAACCAACAGGCCCACGTCATATCAAGTACAGATACATTTCTTAATAAATAACCCACTATAAATTAAAACCATTAACAAAACCTGTTTGTTTTGTTTAAACAAAGTTGTTACCATTAACAAAAAATGTTTGTTTTCACAAGTTTTGGAACCGTAACATAAATTGTGCATTTAAATAATAGGTAACCTATAGCTTTCGTCATGAGTCACGGCTGCTTTCAAAATGGCATAAATGTTTTCAAAGTGCTCTGCGAAGGGAACATATTGTCAATTTGAAGATCGCTTAAACTGAGCTGTAAAAAATACTTTGAAATCAAAATTACACCTAAGAGAGATGACTTTAATGTATTTTTGTTTGCTTTTATTCATATTCCAAGCTTAAATGTTGGAACATTTTCTAAATGAATAGGGCATATGGGGGGATAACTGGGAATAGAACACAACCAGGAACTATGCTTCTAACTACAGCTCTAGAAGTGTTGTTGCAAGGGTACAAGTTTGCGATGCAGCTTGAAAATGTTTGTTGGAATGTTCAATGGATTTGGGAAACACCAACTCATCAGACTATGTCTGTAATGAAGGAACTTGCAACCTTAGTTGGCTAACTAGGGTTTTCTGAAATGCACCCCAGAACGTTGATCATAAAAAGTCATAAAAAAAACCCCAAAGTGAATATCCTTCGCCCCTGATGATGATCAACTGAAAACACTGAAGTGACAGGATTTGCCCATTTTGTTTTACCTTAAATTCTCCAACATATTAACTAAATCATATTTAATGCCCTAACAAAGATAAAACTATCAAATTCAATGGTTGATTCAATTTTCTTTCTGGGTCAACTATCCCAACAATATTCAAATTAACCAAAGCATGTTTTATTCAGCCCATTCCCAATGGATAAAACCAAGTGCCACCAAGCATGTGCTTCTCATTCAGTATTCGCTTTCTGTCAGAAATGTATGTCACAATATAGAAGAGAAATAGATTCAGGTAATTCACGGTGACATTGAATGGTCAGAGGTCAGTTCTGGCATAACCCACAGCAATCTGATACACTATAATCTCCAGGGGAGCGCAAGAGAGAAATCTGTGCATTCCCTGCTCCGAATTGATCTAGGACTTAGGCTACAGCTACACACCAAACCTATGGGAAAATAAATAGGAGGTCAAAAAAATACAGAGCCTTGCAACAGGGATCCACAACAAGCCACAGGCATGCCTGCAAAGCAACACACGGAGCTCCAGCAATCGAGAAAGCTGAAGGTCTTCGATTTGCCAGTGGTCTTGGAGTGCCAGGGAGAGTTGTTTCATTCTTTTTTTGTTTCCCTATCTGTCTCTCTCACTCCCTCTCATTTTGTCTGAAGCCTACGAACCGCAGGAACATTCCAGAGCAAAGTTCAGCCTCAGAGGAGATCGATTTCTACCTGAGGCTTTTCACTGGAAGTGACGTGGATCCGCTTGATATGGATGTCGGCAACACTTTGGAAAACGCAGGATCTTCGGTGGTGCGCTGTGACTCTTCCCTCTATCTTGCAATTCATGCTCTTTTCAAAGTGCTTGAACAGCAGGTTTCTCTCTCCCGCTTCACTAGCACTCTACCTTTCATTTGCAAAGGCTACGATTCGAAAGATTCCGTAATGGAAGCTTAGACTCTCATTGGAATATGCTATTGAGGAGAAAGAAATCAATTCGAGCCATTGTTAAACTTAAATGATTAGAAAACTCAAATACGTGGGTATTATGTTGAGTAAGGGGACAGGTAATTCACAGGCAGCGCGGCGTAAATCCTTCTGGCTGTCCTCGGAGACTGTGTGCGACTATGAATAGAATTCAATCTGAAGCAAACTGATCCAGGAGCCCTGTATGAGTTGAAAATGTAGGGTGGTGTGAGATCGTCTCTAGGGGAAAGGATGGAGAAACCTGAGGTTACGCTCTAGATTAGCATTAAAGGCAATTCCTTTATAATGCCTCCCCTAAATTAAGGAATTTCGAGCATTGCATTTCTCAAACTCACACTCTCCTTTGGCAGGAATGCAATTCTGAGGTGTTCTTTGGGAATTTATGGACGTGTGGGCGTGAGAAAGGGAGTTAGCAATCATCGGCACGCTTATCCCTCAATCTCACCCCACACTTTTTTTTTTTCTTCTTCCAACCCTGTTTGTGTTTCGCATTCCACATACAGTATGGTCGTATTGATTAAACCGCCTCTCAATTTCATCGCAAACGAGTCCTCAAACCACTCGCAACCCCGAATTCAATTCCGCAGACAACTGCAGAGAGTACTGTAGCTAACCCTAATAAATTCTTTTCCAAATAGGCTCCGGACTGTGTTCTAAAGCGCTTGTTTAATATTTCAGTGACCCCCTTGCTGCCGTTTTCTGTATTGATTTATTTCAGAGTTCCCTCTATAGCTGGAGACAATATATTGCAGAATTTAATACCTCTCAAGGACCTCATTCCATTTTTGAAATGACCAAGAAACACTTTCATTTCCCTGGACTTGCGGATTCATCACACTTCGCCGCTCCACATGGGAGATTCTAGAGATAGTATCTGAGGAAAAGGGAGAGAGCTAAAAAAAAAAAAAGACAAGGCGAGTGGGACCTGTAAACAGGATATGATGTCATTTATCTTCAACTTGGCTCTCGCAAATACAAACAAACCGCTACAGGATGTCACAAGCACCCCTTCCTCCTTTCCAGCAGGCCTTTAAAGGAGCTTGACTGAAGCATCCTGTCACGTTCAGCCTGTTTTGAGGATGATTACGGAGTTGGCTCAAGCTTCCTGTAGGATGGGAGCGAATGCCCACGAGACTGATCTGAGATCTGCTCTGCAGGTGCTGAAAATGGAGCCTGAAGGCCTCCAATAACCCAGAACAGGACTGTCCTTCCTGCTTCCTGCTTCCAGTTCAGCACAACACCTGTCAAACTCATTAAGCCTGAACCGCAGCCAGGAAACATCATCGGGTATCTGCTCCGACACGAATCCCCCACACGGATAACAAGCTACGTATCATATCTCGCTTGCGGAATGTCCACATCGGTTTGCAAAGGAATGCACTAATTTGCAGGAATCCTGTCCTAATCTTTTCACACAAACTCTGTGCGGTGCAGACAGCATAATGGCATGTTGTTCTCATCGCTGCGAACGCCGAAGTTAAGAGTTTAATCCATTTGTCCATTTGGGTGATTACATTCATTAGGAAAAACTGAGGGCTGCTAATTACATCAGCCGGATTCGGTGTGAAATTGCATTAGGGGCTTTTCAGTGGCCTGTGAGTGAATACATTGCCGCACAAACGCACACGCGCGCAAGCATTCATACATATGCAAACGCTGCAAAGAGCGTAATGTAATTTCAGGCTCTACACGTGACCTGAAGCTCATATCTTACACAGTGTCTACGCGGAGTGCAGCAAAGCATGAGAAGAGGGGAATCTAACCAGAGAGCAATAATAAGGAAGCTTGAGACTGGATTTGTTTGTTTACTACTTCTTCTCCACAGACATAAGTGAGCACAAAAACTCACTCTGAATGTGATTTGAGAGCAATGTTCATATTTATGTATGGATGGATGGATGGTTTGGGTTTTACGGTCCTCTGAAGTCATGGTTCGGTATGTACACTGTAAAAAGTGATTAGTTACTTAAAGCGAGTAAACCAAGTGCCGTAAAAGCAACAAGTTGACTTTACAAGAATAATGTAAGTAAACCTATTGTAACTTGGAACTGTTAAGTTGATTTAATTTTATAATTATGCAAATTGTACTAACAATTTTTTAAAATAAGAGTAAACTAATCACTTATTTTCCAATACATCTTTATTATATTTGTTTGTTTATTTGTTTGTTTGTTAATTTTTTCAGATTTTCTGTATCTAGCAAAATGGCATACAATAAAATAAATCTGCTCTTCCAGACTCCAGTGTGTCTTCTAAATTCAATACAGGCTATAATTGTAGATTTTATAAACGTAATGAAGCACCAAATATATAATATTGTGATAATTATAGCAATTATTTGAAAATAGACGTGCTAAAATAGTCTGAGACTGCAAAAAGGGATTAGCTGACTTTAAAAATTGAGTACAATTTGCATAATTATAAATATCATATCAACTTAACAGTTACAAGTTACAATGGGGTTACTTACATTATCTTTGTGAAGTCAACTTGTTGCTTTTAAGGCAACTGGTTTACTCACTTAAATTAACTAATTACTTTTTACAGTGTATACAGTGAAAAAAAATGGTAAAAATTCTGAATGCTTTAAATTTTTGTTTACTCAAATGATTTTTTTCTAGTCATCTTAACTAAAGTTATTATAAAATAAAATAATAAACTTAAAAAAAGAATAATCTTATTAAAAATATTTTGAAATCCAATTGACTGATTAAAATAAGTTACGTAATAATAATAACGTCAAAGTTTTTGCTGTAATGGCTTTTTGTCATATTTCTTTTTTACAGTGTACCTTGGTTTTGGGGTCAGGATTCGACACAAGTTTGGTAAAACAAAATAAGCAATCAATCCCCAGTGCTTGCTTTTTCTCTTTATTTTGAATAGACAGTAGTGTTTTGTTACAATCAGCTGCAGAAGAGCTTCTTGTTATTCAAAAGCACAAAACAATGAAAAAGAAAACTTTATAATTAGGACACTCTCTATTAAACCTTTAAAGGTTAAGCTCACCTCTCCTAAAACAACAGAACAACAATAATTGTGTATTAAATTAAAGATTCAGTACGCTTCAAAACTAAAATCTCTTTTAATGAAAATGCAAGCACTGTGTCTATCAATAGCAGTGGGTTCAGCAGACAACAACTGTTCAATCTTGTGTATGTATAATACAGAGAATGAACTCAAATTAACATTCGTGTGCATGAGATGAGACAAACACTGCATCCCAAATGGCACACTATACACTATGCACTTATGCACTATGTACTTATGCACTTACACACTCAACAGCATAGTATATGTATGTAGTGCTGTCCCAAATGGAGCACTGATGGTGTTTATACTAAGCGGAAGTTCAAGCCGTTTCCCTGATGACATTTGATGGTTGCCAAATTAGTGAAATAAATGACCAAAATACCAAATAATACCTGTCATGAGTATAACCGCATTCACCATCGGAAGGCGCTATAATCACTCTTGTAGGAGATTACTGCTTTCACAATCCAAAATAAATAAAGCTATCCAACATGTGCACACGATAGCTCCGCCCCTTCCGCTACGTGCGCAAAGCTGCGGTCGTTGAGTGCGTGAAGTGTCCATCATTACACACTTCAGTGTACCGGCTGAATGAGTGCATCATCCAGAAAATTAAAGTGCACTTATTATTTTGAGAGTTTTCAGTGTGAAAACACTACTTACACTATTTATACTACAAAATGGCGCAGAATAGTGCACAAGTATGCAATTTGGGACGCACCTAGTATCTTAAATTTCCATTGTTTTGCTATGTAAACGCAGTTGATGCAGGACATCACACATGAGCACCTTGCTTTTTAGATACCATGTCAAGATTAAATAGTTTCAGCTTTTACACGCGGCATCATTCATCAATGTCAGTTTCAGAGTAGTGGATCGATCAGAAGAACTTTTAAGAAACATTTAAGAAATTCACAACTGAACAGTATACGGTGGACTTTCTTTTGTAGAGTACATATACTGTTTTAGTTATTTATTAGTAACAACCTTAGAAAGTCCTGCCAATCTGTCACCATGGAAATGGAAACAGCCAGAGTCTCTCCTCTGGTGTCCCTGCACCTCACAAAGGTGTATTTGCTCTCTTTCATCTTTCTAGTACATTTATTTTAATCATTGGTAGAATAGGAATTTCTTTGGGAACAAATATTTCAATGCAACCAACTAAAACTAACTGATGCAATATGTCAAACCTTGAACCTGCAGGTTTAAAAAATAATAATTAAATCAATCAGCGGCAAGTACTAAACAGGGGCCCAATTGGATTGGCAACATTGGCAACAGCTTCTCAACTTAAAAAAAGTTCCTGTTCTTCATTATAAATAAATAAATAAATAAATAAATAAATAAATAAATAAATAAATAAATAAATATAGGTTGTTGTGATTCACCATTTTGCTCAATCTATTGGCTGTAATATTGTGCAATGGACATCAACCTATATCAGTCACACACACTATATCACCATCACATGCTCAAGCAAGAGCACATACGGTGCATGCAAGCAACACTTCATATATCAGACTGTACTGGCCAAGCATTGATCTGTCTTGAATGTGCGTGTGATGGCAACAGAAGCTGAAATGAACAAGACTGTTGAATGGATCTTCAGGGTTGTGCTCTTTGCTCAGCGGCACATCACAGAGTTCAAGTCTTTAAGCCTCTGCCCAACAACTCACTAAAGCTGTTAAAAGAACATGAGCTCTGAGCGAGAAAAAACTTCACAATGTTAAACAAACCCTGCTGTAGCTCAGAGATCTGGATGTGGAGTCTGGTTTTTATTATTATTTAAAGGGGACACATTTTGCTGCTTTTTATAAGATGTAAAACAAATCACTGGTGCCCTCAAGAATAGGTCTGTGAAGTTTCAGCTAAAAATATCACACAGATCATCGCCATTTATTATAGATTGTCAAATATACCCTTATTTCTTGCCCCTGTTAGCTTGTCAAATTTCCCTCTGCGTTTTGTGCATGTCTATTTAAATGCAAATGAGCTGCTGAAGGAAAAAAAAATCAAAACAAGCAAATCTCAAGAAGCCATAACTTCGGTGTAGTGGATTAAAGCCTTGCATGTTCCAACCGTCAAGACAATGATGAGCAGGAAGAGGAACTTCTAGACCGCTCCAGGACGTCTCTGAATTGTGAAGTAGAATTGATGCAGTACATTGATTAGCATGCTACTATTCTGTTCCAATGCTCTGGCCTTTGAAAGTGAAGCTATTAGTAAAAGACTATTACTAAAATACTTTTGACTTTACAGAAAATGTACAAAGTCTGTCAGCTGCCTATACAATGCAAAATAAATCTGCTTTTATTATTATCTAGATTATTTGTGTTTGTTTAATGTCAATGTCAATTTTATTTATATTGCACTATTGAACACAAATAAATGTTGATAATAATAATAATTCCTTACATTTAAATAGTGCTTCTCTAGACACTCAAAGCGCTTTACACAATGGGGGGGGGGGGTCTTCTCATCCACCACCAGTGTGCAGCATCCACCTGGATGATGCGACGGCAGCCATATTGCGCCAGACCGTACACCAACCAGCTGATTGGTGGAGAGGAGTCAGAGTAATTAAGCCATCTATGATATGGGGATGGTTAGGAGGCCATGATGGACAGAGGCCAATGGGCAGATCTGGCCAGGATCCTGGGGTTAAACCCGTACTCTTTTTTTGAAGAACATCCTGGGATTTTTAACGACCACAGAGAGGCAGGACCTCGGTTTAACCTCTCATCTAAAAGACAGCACTCACTGAGCAAAATAGAGTCCCTTTCACTATACTGGGGCGTTTGGTCCCACTCAGACCGCAGGTTGAGTGCCCCCTGTTGGCCTCACTAACACAGGTAGCAACCTAGCTTTCCAATGTGGTCTCACATCCAGGTACTGACCGGGTGCAGCCCTGCTTAGCTTCAGTGGGCGACCATGTGAGAGTTGCAGAGAGCTAGCTGCCGGCTGTTGACCAATGTGCTGCACAATACGAATGACAAAAACAAAGATATAAAAATATAGCTAAAACAAACAATTCTCACTGATAAAATGGCAAACGGAAAAGGTAATTTTTCAGTCTAGATTTAAAAACAGACAGAGACGATATCAATCTAATACAGAGGGGCAGAGCATTCCACAAGGTAGGACCAGCTACTGCGAAAGCACGGTCACCCCTGCATTTCAGCCTCGACTTAGGGCTGCATAATAGTCTCTGGTTAGCTGACCGAAGAGACCGACCAGGCTGATGTTCAGTCAACAGGTCTGACAGGTAAGAAGGAACCAAGACATTTAGTGATTTAAAAAAACAAGAGAAGGATTTTAAAAGTGACACGACCAGTGCAAAGAGCGTAAGACTGGTGTGATGTGGTCATGTTTATCTGTGTAAAGTGTGTATGTATTTTTAATTGGCCCTGAGGGATGAATAAAGGTTTCTGATTGATCAATTTATGAATTACACAGACAATGAGCATTTTCGGGATTAAGCTAGTGAATCAGTTCTGGTCTCTGTGAATGGTAACTTCATCTATATTAAAGAGCCCCTATTATGGGTTTTTGAAAATGAGCTTGCATGCAGTGTGTAACACAGCTCTAAGTGAAGTGAAATATCCAGCTGAGGCTTAAATCTGAAAGTGCACAGTGTTTATAACTATTGATTCATCTATAAAAGAGGCGACTCATAGTTTCTCAAACGAATTGCTGTGCTTACGAGTCTTTAGTCGTTTCGGCATGACGTGAACACGAAACATAAGCCCCGCCAATTTGTGCGCGCGCAGACCGGGGAAGATTTGAAACCAATCACAACAGACTGGGTCATCGGTCCAATCAGCGCAGTTTAGCATTGCGCTAAGGTGGGGTTTTGGAACAAATGAATCGCTGAACGATTTATATAGGAGTCGCTGGGATAATGAGGTAAAAATAAATGCAAATTATGACAATGAAAGTGTTTTTTGACCATGCATGCATATTAGCCTGCTGTTGGAGACCCCCAAAACCAAAATATGACCCTTTTTAATGTATAATAGGGGCTCTTTAAGCATACAGCATGTTAACAAACAGATTCAGAAAGGGTATGTGAAGTGACGTACTGGATATTAGGGCTACATGATACAGTGAATTGAAATGAAATTCAAATCACAATTGCGAATGTCATTGCAATCTCATCAAAGGAGCACGGCTCTGTGATCGGCAGTAAATCTTCTTCGAAGTCTCCTCATCATCAGTTGGCAATATTAACCCTTTAGATAGGCCTTTGAAAAAATGTTTCTGGCTTTTATATGTAGTTTTATGGTGTAAAACAGCAGATTACAGTGTGTGCATAAATACACTTACTGTGTTTACTATGTTCTGAGAGCTGAGCTGCTTATTTTGCTTTTCTCAGACATATCAAGATAACTCCACAAATGTCTCTCTTAGGCAACGTGGTGGCTCAGTGGTTAGCACTGTCGCCTCACACCAAGAAGATTGCTGGTTCGAGCCCCATCTGGGTCAGTTGGTGTTTCTGTGTTGAGTTTGCGTGTTCTCCATGTGTTCGTGTGGGTTTCCTCTGGGTGCAAACAGTCCAAAGACATGCAGTACAGGTGAATTGAATAAACTGATTTGGCTATATGTGTGTGAATGAGGCTGTGTAGATGTTTCCCAGTACTGGGTTGCAGCTGGAAGGGCATCTACTGTGTAAAACATATGTTGAATAAGTTAGTTTCATTCCGCTGTGACGATCCCTGATTAATAAAGGGACTAAGCCGAAGGAAAATGAATGAATGAATGTCTCTCTGACACACACACTCTGTCACCTTAGAAATATAAGGTTCTCTCTGACATTTTTGTCAAAATTGAGTTGTTGAGATTATTCTTATTAATTGACAACTTATTTACATTATGGGATGTTTTTTAATAAGTTGTTTACATTTTAAGATTTTTTATTTAAAAAACAAACGTTACTCATGTACTGTTTGCTATGGAATGCAAAAACTTTGAAGTTCAATATCTCAAAATCATTCAGAGCGCAGATAGAACCTTATAATTCCAATGTGACGACTATACTCCATATAGAAGGCAGAAACTTAGCTTTATTTGCACTGCAACTGATGATAAACAGTAAAAAATTCCCAACAGGGAAAACCAGCAACAATCAAGAATGCATGATTATGTGCTGTAATGGCTTTGTGATCAAAAAATGTCATTATAATAGAAGTCAACGAGGCAGAATCAGCCACAAATATAACGAAAGGAGAGTCCAGAGTGTATTGTTGAATTTTTGAATTAAAGCATTTTGCCAAAATATGTTTCAAAATAAGATTTGTCACCAAAAATCATTCCACTTGCTGAAACAAAGAAAATTGTGGCCAAATTAAGACTCAAAATTACCCCAGAACGGATGAAAACATCCCCACCAGCACACAAGAGTTAGCATAATTGTAGAGAAAGGCTTACCAAAAGTTAAGGTTGTCTTTTTTCACACTTTCTTGTTTGGTAGATGTATTAGAGACTGGATTATACACTTATAAACAGACAAAGTCAGATTTTAACGATATTTCACCTTTAAGCCTCTACCCAACAACTCACTAAAGCCGTAAAACAAACACCATAAGCTCTGAGCAGGAAAAACATCAGGTTAGTTAGGGATCAATGTTAAACAAACCCTGCTGCTGCTCCAGACTTCTGGAAGTCTAGATAGTTTTTGAATTATAACAAAAGTGCTTCACTCGAAGGCTACACATTTTGAACTATTTTACACATAACAACCACCGGTAGCTATTCAGGGCTCGCTGTTTTGCCAAAACGCGTTTCAGCTTTTTAAATGTGTGTATCGTGTTGTCATCTCGCAGTGCAGCTCTGTTCGACTGCTAGGCTGGAATAATTTAATACCTTTAGACTGCATGACCACATCTGAGCCACTCTGAGAGAAAGAGAGTGTGTGTGCGCATTTGATTGTGTGCGCTGTTATGTACCAGTGAAGAAATTGTGTGCGCTACAAATGGCAGACATTTACTGAATAGAGCTCACAAAACAAGGCGGCGGGTACTAAAAGAAGCAGCCAGGAACAGGAAAAAGGTTAGCCAGAACAGACGAGTACGTCTGAATGGCTTTGAAATGTCGGTGAAATTGCTAGCAATCATTTCAATTAGGTGCACTCAGACTTTTTTTTCCTTATCTCATTAAAAAAGTTTCACATGTAAGGACATGTGATGTTTCAGATGATGTATGTTCAGGTAAGATGAAGAACCTACACTGTAAAAAATGAATCTTGAGGCTTGTAATTTTCATTAAAAAAATTGATGTGGTCATCAAAAATAATGTGCATATTTTCTTAAAAAATATATATATTCTGGATTTATTATAAAATATTGAGAAAATTTTGCTAATAAAATCAAGAAATGAATTTCACTTATCTTTTTAAGCAAACCAGTGCAATTATTAGGCTTAATTTGAGAAACCAATTAAGCTAATAAAATTGAGGAAAGATGGTTTCACCTTTATTTTAAGAAAATTCACTCAATTATGCGAATCTGAAAGAGATGTTTGCATTTGAATATCAACAACGGCAGAGATCAGACAACATTTTGAAGGAGCAGATCGACAGTGAGCATGTTAAGAGGTAAGCATTTACAGTTTATAATTTTTATTGTCCTAAATATGCTCTTTCAGGAAAGACACATGCTGTTTAAGCTTGTTCAGGAGTTTAGTTTTTGCCATACGATGTATTCAGGGATACACAAGTATTTTTAACCACCCATTCATGTTTTAAATTGATTTGCTTTAATGTTAATGCTGAATTATATATTTAAAATTGAACAAATTACTTGCAATGTCATAATTAACAGCAGTGATCAGACAACATTTAAGCGGGGTGGACAAACAACAGTGATCTTGTTAAGTGGTAACCCTAAGCTAAGCTAAGTTAGCTTTAGCTATTCAATGGGGTTTATGCACAGCTAGTGTTTTTCTATTTCATAAGGTTCCTTTTACAGCATTGATGATGTAATGTACTTAACTTTGTTTATATATAACACTGTATATAAATACTAATATTTGTTTGCTTAATTTTTCAGATTAATGAAGAAAACAGTATTTTCCCCAGAATGGGTGCCAAACAGCAGGTATTTTTTATAATGTTGTTAGTTTATTATTATTATTGTTGTTGTTCTTCTTCTTTATTATTAGGCAATATTACTTATTTCTACACTTTTGTTGCATTTGACCTCATATTAAATCAGGAATAATACGAGAGATGTCGTTGTCTGTTGCTGGTCTATTTGTATGAAAAAGAGGAAGAGCTCATCGAGGAGTGCAATGTAAGTGTCCTAAACCATTTCAGATATTTATGGTTTTCAGAAAACTGCATTTTACATTGCTGCATTTTTATTAAAAAACTAAAATATAGCTCAAACACTACATTGTTGAATGCTATATTCCTTGTACAGTGTAAACATGTTTTTTTTATAAACTTATTTCTTTAGACACTATACCTTTTGAAAACACCCTGTCCATTATAAGTCAAAATATTTGTGTACCTGTGTTATAGAGTCAGTCAGCAATGTCTACTCAAGCATTTTGGAGAATTATTGTTTACAGAGATACAAAGAAATGGTTAATTTCCTTAATGTATTTCCTTAATTATTTCCTTTTACAGTGTGGGATTGCACAGAGAATTGCTGTCTGCCAGAGGGATGACCAACCATGAGGAATTCGGCATTGTCATGGAGGATGAGCGAGTCATGGCTGGCTTGGAAAATCTAGAATTACTGAACTGGATTTACACAAGTATTCCCCAAATTAAAATCGCCCACAAACAAACTTTATATAAAGTTTCTGACACAAATTCACTGCTACACCCTTTTGGGGAAATTAACCTGCATTGAATGATTGATTGACTGTGTTGCTAATATTTTGACATACAGCTTTTATACTGGTTTTATATGTTATGCAATCTAAAATGTGACTATTCCCACAAAAGAAAGTTGACAGAACATTTTTTTTCCATCCCATGGATAAATAATTTTTTTAGAGCTCAACATTGATGTAATTTTTAAATAGATTTGTTTAACTAATTGTACCATTTTGTTATCAGTGGAACATGTAATAAAATGATATTTGACCAAAATGCATTGTGTATGTATTTAATTATAAATTATATATTTTACATTTTTTGAATAAGTAGTTTTCATTAATAAATATAAGTAAATGGTGGTGGATTTGCTTAAATTATAAAAGCACATTCCACCAATAATATTAAAATCATCATCTATCCCTCAATAATACCTAGTATTTTTCCCATGATTTATTCAAGTGCTTTTTGCTAAAAATATAAACATGAGTAAATTGTGGTGAATTTGCTTAAATTATAAAAGCACATTCCACTAATAATATTAAACTTGTCATCTATCACTCAAAACATTTAGCAATTTTCACATGATTCATTCAAGTGGTTTTTGCTAAAAAAATCAAGTATTGAAAATTACTTAAAAATAATGCATGCAATAGTGTTACCACTATTTTTTTAAGTAAATAGCACATAAGATTTTTTACAGTGTATAGACATATCAGTGGCTTTATATGGGCTGTCGTATTTCACATGGAGCAGGTATATCCACAGACTGTATACTGCTGGCAGCCATTTTGAGATCACATGACCAGGCGAATGCTATAGTATTTATTGACAAATCAAAGTTTGTTTACAAAGCTTAGTATATTTAATTTATATAATATTTAATTCTGTAATTTATTATGTGAATTTAATTTACAATCATATCAGATGTCTGAATCATTTTCAAAAATTTATTTATGATTATTTTTCAAATATTGCTCTATTAACAGCCATTCAGGGATGATAGCAAGAAAAGATATTGTAGCTGTTTGTAGCTGATACATAAACTGAAAAGAAAATGCTGGTTTATTTTAACCAAAATTTGTGTAAAATAAAATATGGATAAACCCACAACCTGGATTAAAATAACCCAGCATTATTTAGAGTGTACATTCAATTCAATTCATCTTTATTTGTATATCGCTTTTACAATGTAGATTGTGTCAAAGCAGGATCACATAGATTATAAAAATTGAAACAGTGTCAGTTCAGTTTTCAGATGTTTTTTTGTGTTTTCAGTAACACATATTATTATAGATTTAGAAATACATATTTAAAATATTGTAGAGGTTTGTAGCCAATACAAAAACTCAAAAAATGCTGGGTTATTTTAACAACAAAATTGGGTACAATAAAATATGGACAAACCCAAAGACTGGGTTAAAATAACCCAGTATTATTTAGAGTGTAACAATAACACTTATTATTGCATATTTACAAATATATATTTAAAGCTGCATTAAAAAAAATATATTGTAGAGGTTTGTAGCCAATACATAAACTCTAAAAAATCCTGGGTTATTTTAACCAAAATTTGGGTTAAAAAAAATAATAATAATTATATATATATATATATATATATATATATGGATAAGGCTGCATGGTGGCGCAGTGGGTATAGCACAATCCCCCCACAGCAAGAAGGTCACTGGTTCGTGTGGGTTTCCTACTGGTTCTCTAGTTTTCCCCACAAGTCCAAAGACATGTGCTGTTAGTAAATTGGGTAAGCTAAATTGGCTGTAGTGTATGTGTGTGAACGAGTGTGTATGGATGTTTCCCAGTGATGGATTGCAGGTGGAAGGGTATCTGCCGCGTAAAACATATGCTGGATAAGTCGGTGGTTCATTCCACTGTGGCGACCCAAAATTAATAAAGGTACTAAGCAAAAAAAAAAAAAATGAATGAATGAATGAATGAAATATAGACTAACCAAATACCTGGGTTGAAATAACCCAGCATTATTTACAGTGTAACACATATTATAGCAAATTTAGAAAGATATATTTTAAAATTGCACAAAAAAATATTGTATAGATACGTTCTGGTAAAAAACGTTCTTGTTTATTTTAACCAAAATTTGCGTAAAATAAAATACAGATAAACCCAAAGCTTGGTTTAAAATAACCCAGCATTATGAAGAGTGTTACAAGTGTAGAGGTTTGTAGCCAATACATAAACACAATTTTTTTTTTTAAATGTTGTGTTATTTTAACCAAAATGGTGGGTAAAAAAAATATGGACCCAGCATTATTTAGACTGAAACACATATTATTGTAGATGCAAAAAATATATATTGCAGAGGTTTATAGCCAATACAAAAACTCAAAAAATGCTGGGTTATTTTAACAAAAAAATTGGGTACAATAAAATATGGACAAACCCAGAACCTGGATTAAAATAACCCAGTATTATTTAGAGTGTAAAACATATTACTTCAAATAATACCTGATTTTGTTAAATTGATGTTCATACCTGTCGTCTGAAATGTTTACACTATTTTACATTAAAAAAACAAACTATTTATATATATCCCTATTAACTGTTAAAACCTATATATTACACAACACCCTTCCCTTTCTTTCCACTACTCACACGTGTTTTGCAGCACAGTGGAAACCTGATCCCAAAATCAATAGCGGTAGAAGAAAAATCAATACAACCCAATGAGGAAAAAGAAGGAGAAACACCACAATAATGCTGCATTTGGAAAAAATCGGAGCCTCGTTACAAAATAGAGCCACACTAAAGATAAATAGTGAACCAAACGCCAATGAAATGCTAATGAATTCCATATAAATCTATATAGAAGAATCCAGAAAGATCATAACATGATTTATGCTCGACACTAGCACTTGCGTCTCCATTATGCAGTACATTTAGCTTTATGAATACAAGCAAGGTCATGTATTAATTCATCCCCGCACACATTATTCCCATTTTCCGTATCACTTTTCGTGGAGTGTCTAGACCGGCTTTCCTGTGTAAGGTCGACCCGCGTGTGGATGGCGATGATGGTTTGTATTCCCTCAAGCGTCTCTCAAATATGCCTGAAATCCACATCTGAGACTCGCTCTCCTATTACAGCTGAAGACAGACAGGTCAGCGGTCAAAGACAGGAGACTTGACATGAGAATAAGACGCAGACAAGCTTTTACAGACTGTGCAAACACAAAACAACAGTAGTTTGTCTCATGCAGCGCTGGGCAATCATATGCATGAGTGAACGGCGACAACAAAAACATACATATGCTAAAAACGACACCTTTAAAATATGCACACACACGCACATAGACCGATCAATCAACGTTTGACTGACTGCTGACTGAAATAGGCGGAGAGCAAATTATGCGAGTGTTTGTGTGTAATTAGCTGATTGTTGGAGTACTTTTTAATAGAAAATATTAGATTTTTGGTAATATTTTATAATAACTACATACTATAAATCATTTATTAAGCATTAGTTTATAGTTAATTCATCATTTGTTAAATATTAAGTCTATATTTTAACACTTTAGTAAAAAATATAGCTACAAATGCTGTATTCTATCAATAAATAAGTTTTACTTTTTATGCTTGTTCAAACTACTTATGTAAAACGAGTTGAAAACACAATTCTTAAGGTTTTTCTTGGGACAACTTAAATGCTTTATGTTAAATCAACCTAAATTTGTTAAAATGAATAAGTTAAATAACATCATTCTAAAAACGTAGCCCTATATACATTTCTGGAGATTGCGAATTATGTAGCCAGAGGAACATAAGGCTGCATTTCGCCTTTCGCATTACCAGTTTGTCCAGTGGCTCACCACGTACGATGCCGGATTTGAGACACAGAGCGGAGATGACCATGACAACGGCATTCCAGAAACAAGTAAGATAAAAACAAAAGCCAACGAATAAAACAACCAAGTAAAAAAAAAGTGAGAATGTGGTAAAATCTGAAAATGTGGTAAAAATGAAGTAGCCGAAACGGCTTTTCGTTTTCTGGATTGCTTTTCAAAACACTGTTGTTTGGTTTAGGGAAGTGGGTGGGCGCTGGTCAATATGTGCTTTTTAAAAACTATTGGTTGGTCTTAGGGAAGTGGTGGGTGGGAGGTTTGGTCGGTTGGATGGATTTACGGAAGAAAAACAGGTGCGAATGGCACTCGCGAGAGAAATTTGAGGTCTGAAAAAGCATACATAGTGGATTTGCGAAAATAAAAAGTGCAAAAGATCATATCTCCTGAGCCGTATTTGGTGCTCTCCAAAAATATATATAATATATAGAATCAGAATGAGCCTGGGTTAAAAGTTCACTTAATAAATTTGGCTTGGGACAACCTGAAAGAATTGTGTGGAACCCAGCATTTTGTGTTGTGTTCTTTACATATAAGTTCATTTATAATATTCTTAATAATTTTGTTTTCATACTTTGTTACTGAATAATTTTTCACTACTAAATTAAGTATCGCATTATTTACAAACCATTTGTATTTAAGAGTAATTGGTGGCTTTTAGGGTCATTCGGAATGAGTAAGTGAATGATTATTAACTATTAAAATCAACATTTAATAATAGTTGTACTTGTGCTGCAAGTAATAGTTACTCTGTATATTAATAAATGCTTTATTAACACAACTTTATGCAGTTTTATGATCTAATCTGAGGATTATTCGTGCTTAATAAATCCCTTATAAATGACATTAAAATCTCAGCTATATTCATTTATTTATTTATTTATTTGCCTTCAAAATGGCACATCTGACGCAAAATGTTGTCTATTATTTGTGATATTTACAGGAACTTTATGAGAGAAAAATGGTGGAAATACAACCATTTTGTGGGAAAAAAATTATGTTAGTTATTTACATTTTTTTACTGTATGTCTGACACAACATCCTAAACTGGCTTTGAGAGTGCAAATATATTAATTTAATTGAAATAAACACACAATGTTCATAAAATCATGGATGCAAAGTTATGGAAGCTTCCTAATAATGAATTATATGTAATTTTATTCATTTATACATTAAATTATAATTTACTTTATACAACAAAGGTTTCATATCTGAATTGACTGTATATGATAAAACAACATTACCAAACATTTCCATTATTTTTAGTCATTTTTAATAATAATTAGGAATTATTTATTGTATCTCTCAGTAAATCAACGCAAATTTACTAATAAACTTTAAAAAATCCCAAATACAATGATATCAGTTAAAACATAAGCATAAAAATAAAGCAAAATGACATAAAAAGTTTAATCCTAATCTTATACCGGTACATATATAAACGATGTAATGTATCGTTTAAGAAGATTTTGTACTTATTTACTTAAATATGTTCATCTTCAATGAATGCAAGAACAATTTTGACCCAAACTAATGGTAAATTTCACAAAATACAGATGTGATTGAATAGTCACAAAAATAAAGTCTAGAAAATACATGAAGTGTATTGTTTGAAACCATATATGGGTGGATATCAAGAAAAAGAGGCAGGGCGGACAGTTTTGATTGACAGGCCAAAACCCTCCCCTTCACCTGTCAATCAACACATGCAACCACAGCTCCGCCTCCCTAAAGAAACAAAAACCCCATAATCCCATCCATCACAACTTATAATGGCAAAGTGACTAGCAAGTTATTGGGGCACTGAATTTAATAGCGATTTCTAAATTAAATCTGATAATCCTAGAATAAATCAGAAATATTTTTATACAGAAACTGCAAGTAAATTAATAATAAATATACTCTAATTATCTTTGATATAAAACTTTGGATAAAAAACTTGGTCAGTAATTTTGTGAAGTTTGTTGTTATATATGTTATATATATCCATATATGAAGAGGCATGGTCAACAATGGAGACTGACAGGCCCAAAAATCCCGCCCCTTCACCTGTCAATCAACACATGCATCCACAGCTCCGCCTCCTTTAGAGAAACAAAACCCCAAAAATCCCATCCATCAGAATTTATAATAGCAAAGTGACTGGCATCTTCTTGGTTCAGTGCGCCGTCTGTTCCTCCACGACAGCTTTTTGTTCAAAAATAATTAGCCAATTATGTTACGATATGAAATTTGAGACATTCAAGGACGGTCAGGGACTTCGCGCGGACCCTAAGTTAGTTGCCATTATACGAAATGTGATTTTGACAGGCTTTGTGGTAAACCCAAGGACAAAAATCAATCTCCAATGTCCTATTCCTCTTTAAAAAAAATAAATAAATAAAAAATAGGACTCTCCGGTCTCAGTGAAAAAGAACTGGAGCCCTTTCAGATATAATGTGCATGGCGAATGCTTTTGAATGCATTATTTGCAGTAGGACGTCAAGCTCTGAGGATGAAGATTCAAGCGGATCCCATTCTGTATGAGCATATGAAGAGATTAATAATCTTACAGACTGTTCAGGCTGCACTAAGAGGGCTGCGTGTGCAGAAAAGACAGCGCGATGAGTTGTTTTCAAGTCCAGCATCAAAGCCCAAATTGGACTGTAAAAATAGACTTGGGGTAAACTGGATAATGATGATTCATCTGGTTGCCATTCTTTAATGAGTAACTGCCAGTAACATTGTGGCTAATATAACAATCACTTCATAAACACCACACGATCATGCATTTATTACAGCAAATACAAGATGAACACTTGTTTAAATGACTGCATCAATGATATGATGCACACGTTAGAAATTAAAAGGATAGTTTACTCACCCTTGACTTTTCCAAGGCTGAGTTTTTTTCTGTTGAGCACAAAAGAAGATGTTTTGCAGAATGTTGCTACCATAGTAGGACAAATTTATACTATGGACGTCAATGGTTTCGAACATTTCTCAAAATATCTTCTTTTTTGTTCAACAGGACAAAAAATCTCATATTGGTTCGATCTAGGGTGAGCGCATGAGGACAGACTTTATTTTTGGTTGAACCATCCATTTAATTTATGGATTGGAACGTATTGGCATATTTGACGCATGTGTGTTTAATTGACATTTATTTTCTTTTAATATGGGGGTCAGGGTTTGGGGGGTTCTTTAACAGTCGATATTTATGTTTATAGTGTGATAAATGGTTAAACCATTTGGGAAGCTGATCCTGATTATGGCGCGTTATAAAGAACATGCACAAAGTTGTGCTGCCCTCTGCTGGTCAGATGCGGGAAACACAAGGTGGACAACTTCCTATAAATATACAAATGCAATATGTTCACACAATTTATAAAAAGAGCTCATTCTGTAGGGGAACAACTTGGTGTGTGGTACAGTTTAAATGTGAATTGTAAGTGTAAAGTGTGATTAATAAATGTAAATAAATAAATAAATATAATGTCAAAGTGTGTGTATGTCCCCGTTATTCAGAATATAAGATATATTTATGCCAAAAAAATGCATACATATTCTAACCTGCAACTTTTGCAATATATAGTATGTAATCATTCCACATTTTATTCATTTAACCCTTTATTCGGTTAACTGCTCCACCAA
>CAIGQQ010011173.1:11895421-11911387 GCA_903798035.1 Danio albolineatus | reverse complement strand
TATATATTCTCAGCATATGAGTACACCCCTCACAGAAGCCTTACAATATTATATCTGTGCATATACATAAAATCTGTAGCTAATCTAACAAAATACCTTTTGATAATGGTCTTAAAAATAAGCAAAATTCAAGAGAAACCAAAACAATTACATTTTGTTGAAATTTTGAAGTTTAAAAAAAAATCCAATATTTTGCATGAATTTAAATGTATTATTTTCTATTCTAAAGATTTTTGGTGACTAAAATATTATTTTAATAAATATTTCCATTTAATAAATCTGTTTTGTTTAAATGCACCAAAATATATTACCTACACTACACCGGTCAAAAGTTTGGGGTCACGTATTTTCATTTTTTTTTTTTTTTAATTGTTAATTTTATTAAATAATTTAAATAAAATAATTCTGTTCTGCGGCATTTATTAAACGTAAAAAGTTAAATTGTTAAATATTTATTAAATTTTTATTTATTACTTATTGTATGTAGTTTTAAATTAAATTATTACTCCAGTCATTATTGCTTTTATTACTATTACCATTAATAATAATAATGTTAATAATAATAATGTTAATAATAATAATAATGTTAATAATAATAATAATAACAACAAAAATAATTAACATGAGAGCGATTTCTGAATGATCATGTGACTCTGAGGGCTGGAGTAATGAAGCTGAAATTTAATCAGTAAAATCCCTGGAATAAATAATTAAATTAAATTATAAACTACTTTTGAACAGTTATTTTAGACAGCAATAACATTTCACAATTTTACAATTTGCACTGTATTTTTGATTAAATAAATGCAGCCTTGGTTAGCAGGATAAGCTTATATTAAAACATTTAAAAACCCTACTGACGCCAAACCTTTGACCAGTAGTGTACATTCATTGAGAAATGGAAAAAATATATATTTATTTTCAAAATGGGGTGTACTCATTTATGTTGAGCACATCTATATTATGTATACTACCTCTATACCAATACTAATACTAATACTAATACTATTGCTATATTAATAATAACAAGACATTTCCAGTCTGAGAAAAGGCTCCAACAGTGTCCATAGTGACCATTTCCTCACTACTGCCCTCTTGTGGTCGAAAGGAAGATGACTTCAAGGATGCTTTGAGAGAGGTAAAAGACAAAGATTATGTGGATAAAAAATTGCAACAAAGCTCCACAAACAGAAACAACAAACTTAAATTATTCACTCATATAGTTTGCCAGCATGTTTTCCCCAATAAGACAAGATTTATTTCTGCTCCTCAAACAAAAGGACAGTACTTTTATCATCACTGGCGACCACAGGATGTTCTCCATTGTGTGACCAAACATGTAGCATCTTCATTCTGAGTCACTGAACAATGCAATATGACATTTACAGAACTGTCATTTACTCAGCCGCACTATTTGCTGCGACAAATCAAAGAAGAGACAGAATGTCTTGTGCATCTGTTCCTTGCTCTCTCAGTGTTTCATCTGGCCATCATGAGTTATTCACTTGAATCAATAGCCACTGACCTTTAATAAAGACTGACTGTCTCAAAAAGCCAGCTCCCCACAGCCAGCCTGAATCCAAACACAACCTGTGCTCCAACTCGCCTGTCAGGGGTGGGCTTAACACTGCAGACGTCCTACTGGGTTGTGTCAATGTGTTTTAGATGTGTAAGTCAGAGTCTCAAAACTTAAGTTTGGCACAGTAAAGCTGGTCGACTGAAGCCTCAAACCTGGTCTCATCATCAAAGAACAATGCTAGTTCACCCCGGGGCTTGTTCCTGTGACAAATGAAAGGTCCCAGAGTTTAAATTGCCAGGCTGACTAGGTTTGATAAGCCTATGAAGTTCTCTTCTTTTATTGAAGCAACAAGTTATTGCTTCAGTTTAAAAATAAAACTCTTTAATACTCAACAAACCATTTCACTAATAGTAATAAGCTATTGTACATTTATGTAATTGGCTAAAATTAAATTTTTAATCAAGTTGCCGGGTAAACATGCAACAATAGTTTGCTACGTATGTGCTAAACAGCTGATTGGAAATCTCATTTTGCACCTCAGTGAATCACTTTAGATTCAATTTGGAAGACTAAATGTCTCAAAAATATGATATGACAGATGAGATTTGATTTTCGAATATATTCAGCAGTGTGTCCATTGTCAGTAGATGTATAAAGCTCTGCTAGTGCAGACGTCAGTTTCAAACAAAGCAGGTTTCTTTTTACTCTTGTGCAGTCATGCATACTCTAGAATCCTACTGAAGTAATTGTATTTTTGATCTTAGACTTTTGGCATCTAAATAGCAAAGTTGTCTGAGAATAGTGAATTTGTTTGTGCAGTAAGACTGCTGTAGGTCTACACTAATCCAGATACATTTGAAAAAAGCTTTTCGTCTAAAACGATCCACGGCCACACTATTGTTTTCAATAATTTCTCAAAAGTTGGTCATTCAAACTGAAGCGACTGAAAATGCATTCATTCCTGTACAGCAAATGCATTAAGATGTAAGACATTTTGAGCTGTGGCATTTTCGCCTGCTGTTTATTACATTTCCAGCTCTTTGAAACGTCGCAACAAAATGTTAAGGGAAAAGCATTCAAAAGTTTTTTTAAATGGATAGGAAGTGAGGAGTTTTTGCTGCAAGAAGTAAGTTATAAAGTTGTAAAAGACCTGGGAGACCTGCCAAAACAACAGCTCTGAGAACATACTTCATGTCCAAGAAAAGATATCTGGAGCATGAGCAAACTGACATTAATCTTCAACAATGCAGTCAAAAAGGATCCAAACGCATCGAAAACAACTGCTATACGATTTCCTCCACTATTTTAGCTGAATTGGTCACATGAACCAAAATAACAAGTTTAATAAGTTAATAAGTTAACCGTTTAAATAAAAACTTTCAAAAAGGTACATTTTTCTGGACTATAAACCCAGTTTAGGGCAGCGCAGTGTCTCAGTGATTAGCATAATCGTCTCACAGCAAAAAGGTTGCTGGTTCGAGTCCTGGTTGAGCCAGTTGGCATGTCTGTGTGGAGTTTGCTTGTTCTCCCTGTGTTGGTGTGGGTTTCCTCCAGGTGCTCCAGTTTCCCCCACAGTCCAAAGACATGCGGTTTGGTGATTTGATAAACTAAATTGTCAGTAATTTGTTTGTGTGTGTGTGTGTGTGTGTGTGTGTGTGTGTGTGTGTGTGTGTGTGAATGAGTGTGTATGGATGTCTACCATTATTGGGTTGCGGCTGGAAGGGCATAACACATATGCTGGAATAGTTGGTGGTTCATTCCGCTGTGGCGACCTTTGAAATAGAGACTAAGCCGAAGGAAAATTAAATGAAAAACACAGTTTAATTGTGGACCGAAGGCCGAAATGGAGAGAAAAATAGTGAGGACATGGCCTAAAACTTTCTGGATTGCTTGTGAACTACCTGAAACTCAATGCGTAGTGCTTCAAACAGCAAAAACGTAATTTTGCTGATAGTTTCTCAACGTGTTTCATTAAATATGTTGAAATTGTGCTGAGTTGTGCTGGAGGATAATCGCATTAAATTAAGTGTGACTGAAAATGACCTGAAGAAAGCGAGTGGGGCAAAGAAGGACAACGGGAGGGAGGTAGAGCGCGAGAGAACGAGTTCATCTAATACACTTTAAGAGTGGAATAATGATGAGCTTTGAGCCGTCGAATCTCATTACAGATGTGTGAGAGGGAATCAGACCAGATCTTATCCCTCCATCTACACATGGGAAAAAGGAGAGGAGAAGCACTTTGGTTCACACAGTCATCAGTGGTGACACACACCCTGCAATCACACACACACCTCCATTGGCTGGCCTGCTGAGGTTGAAACCTTTAGGTCTGGTACTGTAATTGGCTGCAGCAGGAGGCTAATGTGGACTCTTAAAGGTGCAGGTGTAAGAGAATGAGATATTAGTCATCTGTAACAATGCTTTGCCTTATCGTAATACCCAGAAGTATAATAAACCATAGCACTGCTGCGCATTCTAAAAACCA
The DNA here is from genome assembly GCA_903798035.1 of Danio albolineatus. Lineage (NCBI taxonomy): Eukaryota > Metazoa > Chordata > Actinopteri > Cypriniformes > Danionidae > Danio > Danio albolineatus. Next base: position 11,907,383 of record CAIGQQ010011173.1, on the reverse strand, counting down.
CCACCACCAAAAAAAAAAAAAAAAAAAAACTCACACACATATAATAATCACACTTTTATAGCCATTCTCTCCAATAAAGTCAGATCTTCGTTTCTGCAAAGATCTACAAAGATATAAAGCGAGATCAACAGCAAATAATCTACGGCCTCAAATATTAGTGATGGGAGGTTTGGATCATTTTACTGACTCTTGACCTTTGAGTCTTGTTCATCAACATGAACAAATCTTTTTTCGAGTCATTTTGTTCAATTCGTTCAATTTGCCAAAATAACATTAAAATCTTATAAGATTATAAGATGCTTCCAAACACATCTACAACTAGCTCAAACATTGATCACACAGCAAGTTATAACCAGAATATGACTGTACAATGCAACGCTACTAAGAAAGAGAAAATAATCCTTCATTAGCTCTCCTAAATGCATTTGTATACTTTTGTACTTTTTAGGTACTAATATGTATCCTTGAGGTATTAATAGGGACTCATTAGGTACACATGTCTAGCTTTGTCTAAAAGGTACCACACCAGTGACAGCTCTAGTATCTTTATTTCTGAGCGTAGCACAATGACGTACACTGTAAAAATGCTAGGTTCCACACAATCGATTTTTGTTTGAACAAGGAGAAATTAAGTTAGCATATTAGTTTGTAAAGATTTAAATGGATTGAATATAAAATAATGATGTTGTCCATCAAAAAAAACAACAACTCAAGATTTGTGTTGTTTTGCCTTATTTTAAATAGATAGTTTGAACAAACAGCAAACTTAATATTCTTAGTGTATTGGATCAGATCCCATGTATAGGACATGGACATTGTGAGGATTAGGGTAGGTGTAAGTGTAGACGTTACGCCAACCTGATTTCACCAAGTAGGACATGTTCCTTGATTAACATCATGGAACAACATTCCAATCAGCCAATCAGAATTAAGGCATGAATTTACTGTTTATGTTAAGTTTAGGCTTACAGTTTATGCACTTCCACTTGATTGTTCTCCAACTATTATTCCCCTCTGATTTTGGGAATTATTTACAGTTATGGTTTGGTTTAGGGGTAGAGAATAGGTACGGATTACATTTTTGGACAAAAATGATGTTCCAGGATCAACATAGATGTTAATCCAGGATCACATTGTTCTTGGTAAAATCATGACGTGTGTAAACATTATTAACTGTAGCGGTTGGGTTTAGGGTTGAGGTAGATGTAGACGTTAATACTGTAACTATGAGGGTCGGTTTAGGATTGGGATAGTTGTAGACGTTAATAACACACAATCTAATGGGTAATTAAATAATCAATATAAATCGATTATTAAATTGATTAAATCTCGTTTCTAACAACAACAGTTTGCACCTGCATGTCCAATATGTATTGGACCTGCTCCAGTACATCATCGTGCTACAGGCTGCAGCGAGGACACACTCCTTTTTTAAAGGCAAAGATTCAAAAAAAGATTCACAATTTTACAGAACCTATATGTTCTTCTTCATGTTATTAAACCACACTGAACTGAGCTAAACTGAACTTAAACTCTGAAAACTGGACTGACACTGTTTACATTTACTATATCATTCTATGTGAAGCTGCTTTGACACGATCTACATTGTAAAAGCGCTATAGAAATAAAGGTGAATGAATGAATAAATGAATGAATGAATGTTCCTTTTTGATTTTGGTCCATTGAAGCTTGACGGCTCAACTAACAATTTATTTTCATTGTATTGAAAGGAGCATTGGGAAGGTGAAGCTGACATATAAATGTGTATTTATAGTTGGACTTTAAATAGGGTGATTCTACGGCATGAAGGCTTTGTGAAACCATTCACAAGAGTGATAAGTAAATGTGTATGCCGAACATGCCTCAAAACCTCTCAAGAACACAATATCCCAGGCATTTACAGGTGAGCTATTGGTTGGCATCATACCCTGAAGCTCTCCCAGAGGTGATACGGCTAGAGTAAGATGCAACCTTTTCCCAGAATCCAACTTTCATTTAATCCTCCCTGCCTTCTCGTTTGGTTTTTGTTTCAATCCTTCCACCCCACTTTCATCGTCCTCTGGCAAAATGACTAGTCGAGATTCCCTCGCACGTTCCTCTACTAACACTTGGCCACTCTGCTCTGCCGCTGCCATGGCAACGCTTGTACCCAGCGCAAGTCGGAGCCGGGTCGCTCTCAGCCAGGGAAATCAGACTAATAAATAGCTTTATGCTAATGTCCGGGGCAGCCGGAGAGTGTAGCTGCCAATCCTAATACACTTATTAAATTTCGATCAGATGCTGGGACACAGAGGGCATCTCTGCCGGCCTCTGCCTGTTCTGACGCCATCACCCACTTCAAGACTTTTTCGTTTTGCTCTTCCTCTTGAAATGTTGGTTATGGATCTGGTCGCTTTGAAGAAAATAGATTCTATTCTGAATCAGGTACTCAAGCTCCCTCTGCCCTGTACCTGATTTACACTCCAGCATTCTGGGTAATGTCTCTCTCTCTCTCTCTTTCTCTCCAGCACTGTTGGGATTTTCTGCACAGTGAGGATGCTGCAAAGGTAAAGGTTTTCCCACAATCCTTCACACTGAGGATCTTACAGGTTCGCTGCAGTATCACAGAGACTGAATACTAATCAAGTGTTCTGCCAACACTGGTATCTTCATCAGGTGAAAACACCCTTGCTTTAACTATGAATTACAGGACGCTACAGTGAAACTATAAATGTTAATTTACAGATTAAATCGTCTCATAAGCTAAAGATAAAATATTAAAATAATAACAAGTTTGTTTCCTACAGGCCTGAAAATATACTTTCTAATGAAAATAATAATAACAAAAAATACAAATATTTTCAGTGCAGTGGGTAGAGCTGTCACCGCACAGCAAGAAGGTCACTGGTTCGAGCCCCGGCTGGGTCAGTTGGCATTTCTGTGTGGAGTTTGCATGTTTTCCTAGTGTTTGCTTGGGTTTCCTCTGGGTGCTCCAGTTTCACTCACAGTCCAAAGACATGGGATATACTAAATTGGATAAGCTAAATTGGCCGTAGTGTATGTGTGGGTGTGAATGCGAGAGTGTATGGGTGTTTCCCAGTGCTTGGTTGCGACTAGAAGGGCATCCGCTGCGTAAAACATATGCTGGATAAGTTGGCGGTTCATTCTGCTGTGGTGACATCTGATTAATATAGGGACTAAGCTGAAAAGAGAATTAATAAACAAACATTTTCTCACTACAGTTTTGTTAAGTTCTCTGTGATAAGGTAGGCCATTGCCAGTACATTGAAAGATTGCTGCTAGGGCATTTCCATGTGGTTGCTAGGGTTTTATATGTAGTTGCTTAAGATAGATGATTGCAAGGGAGCAACTAGTAGTAACTAGTTAGGGAGTTGTGAGTAGTTTCTAAGGCATTGACGGATGGTTGCTATGGTCATTAAAGTAGTTGCTTGGACTAAATTGTTGCTAAGGTGTTCTAGATTGTTGCTATGGTATTGGTAGGTGGTTACTAGGGTGGTCAAAGTGTTTGTTATGCTAGATTGTTGCTAACTTGTTTTTGGTTTTTGCTATATTTCTATGTGGTTGCTAGATTGTTGCTAAGTGTTCTTGGTGGTTGCTATATTTCTATGTGGTTGCTTGTGTATTCCAAGTAGTTGATTAGGCTCTGTTGTTGCTATGAATTTTGGATTGTAGCTAGGATATAATTTCTAGGATGTTGCTAAGTGGTAACCAAGACATTGCCGGATGGTTTCTAATATGTGAAGAATGGTTTCTAGGTCACTTTTTGGTGGTTAATAGAGTGTTGTGAGTGGTTGCTCATTGCTATTTGTTAGGGAACAATTTGTTAATGTTACTCGGGAATTGCTGGTTGTTAGGGTCTTCTACATGGTTGCTAGGGAGTTCTGGGTAGTGTCGAGAAGACTGTAAGGTGGTTGATGGAATGTTCAGTGTGGTTACTAAGGGGGTGTCAAAAAGGTTACTAAAGAGTTTTGAGAAGTTGCTAAAGGGCTGCTAGGTGGGTGTCAGGTTATTGCTTCATTGTTGCTAGACAGTTTCTAAAGCATTGTTAATGTGATCTGGTCATTGCTAGTACACTTCTAGATTGTTATTAGAATATCCGTAACATAAACAATGAACGTTCAAGCAATGGTTTAATAATTATGGTTAGAGGTTAAGTATGATCAGTAGTAACCAGAGATGCCCAAACTTGAGCCCGCGGGCCAAAGTCGGCCGATGATAACCTGCGATTTGGCCTACCATCTCATCTGAGAAGAGAATCAGAATGATGGGCAGGGCTGGGGTCTTTTACAGAGATCGTCACTTCTAATTTATGTAACGTTGTAATGTTTTTGTTTGTTTGTTTTTATTACTGAGCTTCAAAAAAATCTGACTGAAATTAAATGTTATAACTGAATTAGATTTTAAAAAAATATAAATACTGACACTCATCGGATACAGGACAACGCAGAAGACACTGGAGAGCAAATCAAGGTAAAAACAGGTGCAGCTTGACTACTGTAATAAGTTTATTATACAATTAAAAAATCAATACTACATTGTTTAATATAAATTAATGTTATCTAGTTATTTTTAAATATGAAATAAATTAAGAAATAACTAATGGCAACTTTAATAGAGTTTGTAACAGAGTTTGGTATATTTACTTTTCACCCACCACCCTCAAGCAAAATTAGTTTTTTGGCCCTTCATGAGAAAAAGTTTGGGCACCCTATAGTAACAATGATGCTTCCCAAACATTGCCACCAGAAACAAGTTTGAAGTCAGCAGAGTAAATGCAACATTACGTTGTCACCTGTCAAACTAAATGCTATGACAACTATTTAATTTTTAATCACAGGTACTGCATGATACAGAATTGCAGGCAGTGACAGTGGTGTCCTGCATTGTACAATTTCAAAAAGATTATTCATGCAGTTTTTATGACCTCAGATTAATTGAAAGGCTACCTGCGATATTTGTACTTAAAAAATTAATTAGCCACACAGCAGGGACTTTCAAGTGCAGCAGCCAAAAAAAGTGATTAAAATGGTGAAAAACCTCAAAGAAAATGTATAAAAATAAAGAAATAAATCCACTTTATGTTAAAAAACACGATGTATACATTTTAATCCTCAAAAAAGTCCTAAACGTTATTTTTCAAAGCACATCTTATCAATAAAGGCGATGCATTTCATTCAAAAATGTGGTAGATACATGAATTTCATCACATGGTCTGATTTATGGCTGCGGGTTTTAAAAAATTAACAGCATATTTCAGCATCAGTGTGTTTTTTCCAACAGCATCGTCTAAATTTAATTTCAAAACCATGCGCCCTGCACTTTAATCTGTGGCTATGTGACATGCAATTATTCAACAGCACAGCATGTGAAGATTAGTTTGCTGTTGTTGTTTGCGCTTGCTGTTTTCTCAGATCCGCAGCAGTCCTTAGAGTAATTATGACTCAGATTATTACAGCCGCATATGTTACAATGCATGGCACAGCACATCTTTAGACACATTATTAACAACGCAGTGTGTGTGAGAGTGCATACTTGATAACGGAGGGCTTTTTTTGCTGGCACATCGCCCTACTGCCCCCATCCACACACATACATTCCCTTGTGGTGTGTGTGTGTGTCTGAAAGCACCCAAGCACGACTGACACCGCTGCCCTCTAATGACTTAATTAGTGTTTAAGTGTGAAATACACATTGATTGGCTTGGAAGAGGTTCAGTGCAGGCCTCGCTTCTCAATACACCGAGAGAAAGATTCATCCATCCTGTCCGCTCTCTCTAATCAGTGGGCTCTTAAAGATACAAGTTAATCAATCAATACCCACTTGCAATCACATCCTGACAAAGACTAAAATAGCCCAATGGTGGAAAAAAAAATTCACAGCCATAAATCATAACGCATCATGAACAATCATTTAATTAATCATTGCATGTCAGATATTTTCAGATGTCAGATTTATATTATAATGCATGTATGTAATTAGCTATGTTTTGCTATATCTGACTATATATATTATACAGTATATATTAGGTTACGATATATACGATATATACATTAGGGCTGCACAATACAATAAATATATATTACGGCTGCACAATATATCGTTTCAGAATCGAATAGTCACATCGCAAAAGTCATACCACAATAGTCACATCACAGGATCTGCTATGTTGCGTTTGGATTATAGTTGATCAGCAGCACAGTTCAAAATACAAGTTGTGGAGACACTGCAAAGTTTAATCAAAACAGAGTGAAAGTTTATCACTTGCATGTGTTTAAAAGGCATTTAAGGCAAGTAAGGCAAATAAGTTTAAAGCATTCTGCCACAAAAAAGTACATTTGTAGCTTAATCATTTTTCATCCTTGTTTCACTGCCCTACAAAATCTCTCATCTCGGTCTTGACTCAAGATTTCTTTTCAAAGTAGTACTATTAAACCATCTGGTGAAATTGTATTCATATCGAAGATAAACAAAGTAGCGCAATGTATCAGCCCCCCTGAATTATCCCCAATTTCTGTTTAACGGAGAGAAGAATTTTTCAACACATTTCTAAACATAATAGTTTTAATAACTCATCTCTAATAACTGATATATTTTATCTTTGCCATGATGACAGTAAATAATATTTTAATATGTATTTTTCAAGACACTTTTATACAGTGCTAAGTGACATTTAAAGGCTTAACTAGGTTAATTAGGTTAACTAGGCAGGTTAGGGGAATTAGGCAAAATATTGTATAACAATGGTTTGTTCTGTAGACTATTGAAAAAAGAATAGCTTAAAGGGGCTAATAATTTTGACCTTAAACTGGTCTTAAAAAAATTAAAACCTGCTTTTATTCTAGCCAAAATCAAACAAATAAGACTTTTTTCCCGAACGAAAAAATATTGTCAGACATACTGTGAAAATTTTCTTTCTCTGTTAAACATTGTTTGGGAAATATTTAAAAAAGAAAAAAAAAATCAAAGGGGGGGGAGGGGGATGAATAATTCTGACTTCAACTTTATACACATATATATTAGGGCTGCACGATATTGAAAAAAAATCGACATTGCGCAATATTAAATGCATGATGAAGATTAAAATGAACAATTTTAATACACATAGGAACATAGAACAATATTAAATGCATGATGAAGATTAAAATGCATGATGAAAAAGGCAGACTTTACATTTTTTTCTTAATGTTTCATTTGTTTTTTAATTATTACAGTAAGCTTGCAATAATTATACTATAATTGCATACGTATTATATTTACAGTGGGCAGTCACTATGTGATTTGGTGTAATTTGTTAAAAATATGTTTTGTTTGGCATATTTGGAACAGTAATTATTTGGTAATATATTAAAAGACTCTATTTAAGTTTGGTCATGAAGCCAACCTTATTATTACTACTAATAATAATACTAAATTAGTATTAATTAATACTAATTAATTGTCATTGACATTTTCTATATTGTGCCACTATCCTTCAAACAGACTTTACCCATTTATCAGCAAGACATGTTTAATCATTTAAACTCATCTATGTTTTTTAATAGATTTGAATTACAGATCAGAATAAATTTGCTCTTTTTTTTTATATATATACAAAAATTAGGAACGTTTTCACATTCTGACATTAATTGCAAAAAAAAAGTTATTTGAAACATTCAGTCAGACACTTTAAATGTATTGTTTTCAGAGTATGGCGACACAGTGGCTCAGTGGTTAGCACGGCAAGAATCACAGCATGAAGGTCGCTGGTTCAAGTTCCGGCTGGGCCAGTTGGCATTTCTGTGTGGAGTTTGCATGTTCTCCCCGTGTTTGTGTGGGTTTCCTCCGGGTGCTCCGGTTTCCCCCACAGTCCAAAGACATGCGCTACAGGTGATTTGAATAAACTAAATTGGCCGTAGTGTATGTGTGTGAATGAGTGTGTATGGATGTTTCCCACTACTCGGTTGCACCTGAAAAGGCATCCGCTCTGTAAAACATATGCTGTATAAGTTGGCGGTTCATTCCGCTGTGGCGACCCCTGATGAATAAAGAGACTAAGCTGAAGGAAAGTGAATGATTTAATGTTTTTGCAGTATATAAAATAATGTACATTACATGTAATATATGTATAGAAGATGCAGACTCCAACTCATCTATAAGCTATATATATATATATACATTAATTGTAACTTATATACATATATATTCATATGTATTTAATTGTACATTCATTTAAAAAAGTTATTAAATGGTTCTAATTCTTAATGTTCATTATGATGTTACGTAAAACTGCTCAAACACAATCACGTTCTGCAAATTGACTGTCAATGTTTTCAAAACGGCATAATGAACATGGGAAAGTCTGTCAAAAAACTTACGGCATGATAAATACGCAGTGCTTTCATCTAATCTTGCATGCCATTAACTCGTCACAGTAAAATTATTTCAACTAATCTTCCAAAAGAACATCTAATTTGTTAAAGCACTTGTGCAAATCAGTGCGCCTGCATGAATATTCATGAGGGCTCAGTCCCTACGCTCTGCAGTCTTCGTAGACAATAGAAAGTCCGCTTTTTTTTAAAAATGCCCCATTTGTAATATACATGCAAATGAATGTCATTCTATATGTCCACTCGTTTACCTCTGCAAACAGTGATTTTATTTTACATAAATGCATGTTATTTTAATATGCATAAATGTATGCAAATGTCCACGACTGTGTGTGCGCGTGTACTCATGCACATCTGTGTATATAAACACGAAGCTCTCCATTATGGCAGACGAGATGACCCTCATTTGCATTAGAAAGCAGAGGGGCAGATGTGCGGGACTCCAGACCGGACCACCGCACGGACTTCTGTCATTGACTCGTGTCAGACCGGGAGAAATAAATGAACTCAGCTCTATGTAATGATAAGAAGGAGGGTTTGGGGTCACGACCTCACACTCTGACCCCTCAGTCGTCGAAACGGTGAACCCCACACTTTCATTGACTTCACGCCTACTTGAGTTTCCCCCAAAGGAGCGCACAACAAGGAATGACACAGTATTCAATTCAGCTCGCAGCCGAATTACTCCGCCGCAAATAAATTGATTCAATATACAGTGCTGTAATTGAAAGATCTCATACGTTTCGAGGGATTTTCATTCAAGACGATGGAATGGTATCAACAAACATAAAGATAGAGATACTGACGTGCTACACTGCTAGGTTGTAATCGCAATTTTATCTACGATGTGTGCTTTCTCTGCAAACTTATTTCTAAAGCCTAATTTTGTGACCAAATCCTAGGTTTTTTTGGCCGATCTTCTGAACCAAACCAATGCGTAAATACACTGACACTGACACTCATACTGAATGCAGTATGCAACAAACGTATGCTAATGTTTGCTAATACTATATTAGTTAACAGCTAATTAAACTGCCACACGTAAGTTGATTTAATATACAGTTCTGTAATTAATAGACATTTTGAGGGATTTTCAATCAAGAATGGTATCAATATACTGAGCATAAAATGGGAAAAAAAAAATATTGACAGCTATGCTGCTAAGTTGTAACCACAATTTTATCTACAACATACGTTTTTTCTTTAAAGTTATATCTAAAAACTACTTTTGTGAAATCTTCTGAACCAAATCACTGCAGAAATATTGTCCAGACCTTGAATATGAATAATTATCAAAAACAAATGTTGATATTTAGATTTTTGTGTGTAACAGTATTAGCTAATAGCTAATTACACAGCTGCACGTAAGTTGATTCAATATAAAGTGCTGTAATTGATAGACGTTTTGAGGGATTTTCATGTTCAAATGGTATCAACAGTCAGAGCGTAAGATGGTTAAACAAGATAGAAATACTGACATGCTACACTGCTAGGTTTTAATCGCAATTTTTTAAATCTTTTTTTCTTCAAAGTTATATCTACAACCTACATTTGTGAAACCTTCTGAACCAAACCACTGCCAAAATATCGTCCGGACGTTGAATATCAAAAACAAATGTTGATATATAGATTTTGGTGTGAAACAGTATGCATAAAAGGTTTTATGCTAATGTTTGCTAATACAACACAGTAAAAAAAATGCTGGGTTCCACACAATCAATTTTCGGTCGATGAAGGAATTAAGTAAGTTATTAGATTTTACAATTTAAGGAGATTGAGCATAAAACATTTAAGTTGTTCAGCAATTGTGTCACAGTAAACTGACAAACAATTTTTTGAGTGTACATTAGCTAACAGCTAATTACACTGCGGCACGTAAGTTGATGTAATTGAAAGTAATTTTGAGGGATTTTTGAACGGTATCAGAACGGTATCAATGTAGAGAGTGTAAGATGGTCTAACAAAGATAGAAATACTGATATTCTACGCTACTAGGTTGTAATCACAATTTTATCTATGCTTTTTCTGCAAAATTGTGTTATATTTAAAACCTAATTTTGTGAACAATCCTAGTTTTTTTTTTTTTTCGGCCAATCTGAACCAAACCACAGCAGAAATAATCTCCTGACATTGAATACTCATAATTATCAAATAAATGCAACAGTATTCAAAAAAATAATAAAATAATTACTCTGCTGCAAGTAAATTGATTCAATATACAGCACTATAATTGTAAGATCTTATACGCTTTGAGGGATTTTTTTTGTCATTAAAGATGATTTAATGGTGCAGTATCAACATACAGGGCAAAGGATTGTCAAACAAAGATAGAAATACTGACATGCTACGCAGCTAGATTGACCGACAGATCGATATTAGGATTGTTTTCAGAGATCAGGTGCCCCACAAAGTTGTTCGGTTGTTCTTTATTTAATTGATTAGATTTGTTAATTTTTTTTAATAAATGTTTATATTTATTATTATAAAAACTATTTCTAAAATATTTTGGAGCTTGGCAAATCTAGAAATATTTTGTGCCTTTTAAATATTAAAATCCACATGGAAAATAGGGCCTGAAATAGAGCCTTCTTAAATTGGGCCTTAAAACACTTAACAATGTTTTAATATTAACCAAATTTTAAAAAGCAATACATTTTTAATTTTGTAATCCTCAAAGCAGACAGTAGATGATTCAACCACAGAAAAAAAATACTAAATTAGGGATTTTTTAACAAAAAAAGGTCAGTCTCAAATCAAATCACTGCTTGATCAAATCAAGAAATATGATTTATAGTTGTTTGACCTTCTTTTTAACGCTTGTTTTGCCTTTTTAAAAATAATTTTAATCCATCTTGAGACATCTGCTGAGGGCCACAAGTGGACCCCAGCTCCCTGACCAAGAACCGCTGATCTACATTTACACCTTCTCCAAGTCTGTGACTGCAATACCCTTCTCAAAATCCTCAGACCGCTAAAGAAGTTGAGCGGGGTCATTTCGAAGTCATTTGCATATGCATGTGGGCACCGTTGGGTTGCCAGGCCTTTGGAGAACCCTACTTTCCCTCTCTAGTCACCTTCACACATGCAGATGCAGCCGGTAACTGATTTCCATGCACGTTTTGATATGTACATAACTCTGCATATCATCCGGAGCCGCGGGGGCTATTAAAACCCTGGATTAGATTGTCAGCGACAGGGAGGAGTTGGGGAGGATATAGAGCGAATAAGTTTGTGTCTGATTAAGCTTGAGGGAGCTCATCTGTCCGCCCAGGAGCAGAAATGACAGTCATTTGCTGGTACATGACACATCGCTCCTCGCAATGTTATTCATAGCCTGACGTTCTGAAGGACTGATGTAGGGGAGAGAAATCGCTTGAAATTATGTGAGAGGGAGTGAGAGATAGATGGAGAGACATATAGATTAGATGGGAAGAGAGTAAAAGAGGTGTGTGAGAGTTAAAATTATGTTCCCACAGAGACTGAGTAGGACAAAAAGACAAAAGACAGATAGATACAGTATGTTCGACTATTAGATATATGTAAATATTCAGACAGACAGACAGACAGACAGACAGACAGACAGACAGACAGACAGA
>CAIGQQ010011173.1:11864390-11890187 GCA_903798035.1 Danio albolineatus | reverse complement strand
AGATAGATAGATAGATAGATAGATAGATAGATAGATAGATAGATAGACGGACGGACGGACGGACGGACGGACGGACGGACGGACGGACGGATGGATGGATGGATGGATGGGTAGATAGGTGGATGGATGGATGGATGGATGGATGGATGGATGCATGGATGGATGGATGGGTAGATAGGTGGATGGATGGATGGATGCATGGATGGATGGATGGATGGAAAATTATACGACCAGATAATATATATATATATATATATATATAGTTATAGATATTTGCTGAACTGATGAGTTACAATACATAGTGATTTTATAAACAAACATTTTTCAGAGGCTGTGACATACACGTAACAGATAGCTAGATAGACAGACAGACAGACAGACAGACAGACAGACAGACAGAACTTTTATTGTCTATCTATCTATTTCAGAAATAAAAGAAAAGCATTCACAATACTTTACAACAAAGTACTTTACATGATCTAACGATGCTTAATAACCAATTCTCAGTGAAAATAATAATTATACATTAAAAGTTGTATTTATTATTAAATATTGTTTATGCGCATATTTTATTTAACATAATATTTAACAATTAATAAATTACGAATGACCACAAGAGTGAAACATACTATATATATATATATATATATATATATATATATATATATATATATACACTTTTTACACTTTTAAAGCTAAATGTAATATAGAAATGAATATAATATAATATTGTATAAATTATTATTTATGCATATTTAACATTAACCAAAAAATCAAAAATTAACAATACTAACTTTAACTATTAAACGATACATTCTTATAATCAATAAAACAAAACATATGTATTTTATTATGCATATTTAATTAGATTTTTATGTTTTTAGTAGTTAAAATATTACAAATATTTGAACAAAAAAAAACTATAAAGTAATAAAATGTATAATATAATATTAAAGAATTATATAACCTATTTAGCATAAAAAACAAATAAACGAAAGCAATTAAGTATGTAAAGTACCTCACTGTAAACTCATCATCATCATGATCATCATAATGCGACTCTTTAACTCTACAGCGAAACATTAAAAGAGAAAAATCATCTCCTTACCGTTGAGTCCGGTGAAGTTAGCCCAGTCCAGCAGAGACGAGTTGAAGGACGGGATGGAGGAGATGTTGAAGAACAGATCGGTCCCGTTGGTGGCATCGCGGATGGTATCGGTGAACAGATTCATCTGCAGGAGCGTCTTTATCAGGTAACGCAGCATCTCTTCTACAGCAGCGGAGGGGACGCGGACCCTCTAATACTCTGCTTTATTCTCTCTCTCTCTCTTTCTCCTGTAGGCGACTGACTGAAAACACTCAAGTCCTTCGCTCAACCAAAAAAAACAGTCCTTCTTTAAAAAACAACAACTCCAAATCACCAAAAATGACAATAAAACTCCATTCATCCAGAAGGAAACTTTTCTCATTAGTTGTCAGCGTTGGGAGGGGTGTCTCCAAGACCCCCCTCTTTGATCCCTCTGTTGTTCTTCTAGTGGTAAATTCGTGCTGGTCCTTTTTGTCCTTTTGTTCTGGAGTCAAATAACTTCACACACACGTTTGTCCGTCTGCACAATAACACCTCGCTGGTGTGAAAGAATCTGGCTATCTGATGACCCTCCCGAATCGCTGCTCTTTTTCCACACCCCTCCCACTATCCCTCGCTCCGTCTCGCTCTACCGCCTCCATCACTCCTCCCCATCCTCCGGCTTCCTGCGATGGTGTGATTGAGTCCCCAGGGTCAGCAGAAAAAAAACGGAGAGCAGGTGCTGTTGGCAATAAATGTTTAATTATTGGATTAATAATCATCCCTGGAGGCGTACATAAACAGGGACGATACACTGTCCCGCCGGCGGATCGGTTTTCTGAAGACACAAACAAACAAACATGATGCAGCACAAACTCCAGCCGTCTGGCAATATGGTCAAAGCTGATGTGTCAATTACTGCTACATTGTCTTTTTCGGCACAAGCAGCCGGCTGTGAGCTCACGCTGAGATCTGCTCCTTTACAGTAATAGACTTTTTCCACCAATTTCACTTTGGAGAGATCTCGGAGGAGCTCGGGTGTGCGTTGGAGATCCTAAAAGAGGATATTTTTCTGAAGTGTTTTTCTGGGCAACAGTTGGAATCAGTGGAGATGTGTTTTGTTTATTTATATATTTCTTTATCCTTTCTTCCATTGCCAGTTTTATGAATCCATCTGTGGCCGTTTTTTCAGTCAATTTGTAGTTATTGCCTTAGTACTTAGAGGTTTGGGTTTGAACAAACCTCTGACTTGAAAAGAGGCGATATATCGACTTGTGATTTTGATCTAGTGGTTGATGAAATGGTGTACAAAATGTTCACATTTTTATAACTAATATTTTAAGGTGTCTGTGAACTGGTATTTAGAGGCAAACATTTTTATCATGCAACTCTTACATGGTCACCCAGTGAAGCTAAGCAGTGCTGTGCCCGGTCAGTGCCTGGTTGCTGCCGGAAGTGGTGTTAGTGAGGCCAACAGGGGGCGCTCAACCTGCGGTCTGTGTGGGTCCTAACGCCCCCATATAGTGAAGGGGACTCTATGCTGCTCAGTGAGTGCTGTCTTTCGGATGAGATGTTAAACAAAGGTCCTGACTCTCCATGGTCATTAAAAATCCCAGGATGTTCTTCGAAAAAGAGTAGGGGTTTATATAACAATCATATAATCAATACAACAAATAGTTCTCTATGTTTTTATTATGATTTTTATGTTACTAGTACTAAATGTAGTTCAAATATTTAAAATATCGAAGCTAAATACACGTGTAATTAACATTTATGTTAATAGAACAATGTTTTTGCCTGTATTTAGTGATTGAAAAAAAAAATTATTCAAAAGCAGCCTTTAAACAATGAACATACGATCAACACTTATTCAGTGTGAAAATGTGCCCAGGGGTACATTTTGAGAACTGGGGAATATGTGTTTGCAGGTATATATGTCTCCATATATATGGTACCTCTGACTTCTTAACTCCTTATGGATGGATTTTCCGGCGTGACTGGTTTGCTTGGTAACTTACCAGGAACGATGCCAGAAAAGAGCAGACCAAGTTTTGAGTTTAGAGAGGGAAAGTTATAGAAAGCCCCCAAATTGTGGTAGAAGTATTCAACCGCAATGACATTTCTCTTCTAGTCTTGTTGTTCTTTTTTAGCTTTTGAAAATTGGATTCGGTTGGATTTAGGGAAGGGGTTGGGTGGGTCAGTCGATAATAAGCTATATTATATAAACATAGATATATTATGCTATAGATATATATCTATATCTAATATAACTATAGATTTATTATGCACAACAAGCTAACCTGCTTCTCTGCAAGCACACATAGTCCAGGGAAAATATTTCTAGGTTCTCAAAAATGCAGCCCTGGGCACATATTTCCAATGAGCCAGGGTTGCATATGATGGAAGAATAGGCATGCTCTGCCCTCAATTTTTCCCAAAGCAGATATTTTTTGATAATGTTTTCGATCACAGAACCACATTTTTTAAAATGACTTTTAATGTCATGAGGTGCTAAGAATCTGCTGATCAGTGCTACAGATTCAATCTCAGCTGAGCGTTTTTAAAAGAGCACCGCCATTTTCAGTTGCATAAAAATGTTTCAGTGGACACATGCCCTTCATCTCCTGAATACATTGTGGTGTTGACTTTCGCAAAAACAAGGGTCACTTTAGAGTAAACAATTTGTACTTTCTTGCATTCCTGCATTGTTGATCTTCAAAAGCACAGATGCAGCCTTTGTATAAACTTTGTGGTAACCAGACTAGTAACCAAATGCCATTTCATTAACATCCTCCAACAAGCGAAACCCAAAAAAGAGAAAATCTATTTCCCCCATCTGTGTCCTTGCGCCCATCATCACCATATGCACAAGACTGAGCAGTGTCACTCCTGTGAGAGAAAGCTTTTGTGCATGTCCACACAACACTCAGCAGGAGGCCGCCGGGATTGTTACGTGTGCATGCATGTATGTATGTATGTATGTGAATGTGCTTCCTCTGGACGCATGTGCTGTTGGTACGGCGTTTGACAGGATCAGTGTGCTGCCCATTAGTGTGGCCCTTCCCCTGTTCATCAGCAAACAAAGAAATGCATCGGCGATACAAAGTTAGCGTGACGACCCCCAACGAGCACTTTTGGAGAGGAAGTTTTCAGCCCTGCCCCCATTTCTGTCAGCGATGTTTTGTATTCATGGGGTAGTTGTGCCAAAGGCTTCTACACGGGGTGCCAATCTTCACAGAGTTAGGGGGATTTTGTAGACTGCGAGACTTATACAGAAGAGATTCAGAACTATAGCGAATAAAGGGTATCAGATGGTAATACCATGGTACTTTGATACAGTCTATTGTGCTGAATGATTTTCATAATCATATACTATGGTATTTACACAGTGTATACTGAGAATATACTGGTATTATCATGAAAAAATGTATTCAAATGTTCATTGTTATTAATATGGACATCTTTTTCTTCTATTAGATATTATAATAATGTTGGTTAACATGAATTATTAATTTACAATAGTTTTATAAGACATATTAAGCATAGTTGATAGTAATTTACACATTTATTAATATACTTTTTAAATGAAAACTGCAAATAGTTAGTGGGATTTTAAAGACTGAGAAACTAATACAAAAATATGGCAATAGAATTGTGAACAGACTCTACAAACTGTATTGTGTCAGTCCACTCCACTGTTAAGATTGATTGTCATTATACTTTATTATTGTGTATTTATACAGTATATACTACAAATATAGTTGTATTACCATGCAAAATGTCAGGAAAAACATATGCCAGAATAGTTGGTGGTTCATTCCGCTGTGGCAATAATTAAGTCGTGAATAAAGTAAGCTGAAGGAAAATGAACGAATAAATGAATGAATCATCTGGATCATAAAGGATCATAAAAATATTGTAGATTTTCTACAAAAAAACACAGTAGCATCTCATTAGTTGGTTAAGATTAACAAGTATTGAGTGATTAATGGATCCTGTAATATATTGTGCATTGTTACCTTACACATTCAGAAAGACTCTTGTAGGACTACTCAGATGATTTTCTAAAACCAAAGAAATCTGAATGCAAAAAAAAAGAGTCTGTTTCTTCTTTATTTAATCTCATTCTTTATTCACCTTCATAAACTTCAACTGGTCCAGAACTGCCTACATCATCACCAAATCTATTTACCATATCACCCCCATTTTACAAGATCATAGTTGAATATAAAACCCTCCTGCATACATTCAAGGCCATCCATAACCTCGCACCACCTTATTTGTCTGATCTCTTCTATATCATCCTCCTACTCCATTCACCTCTGTTCCCTTTGCCCGTCTCATCACAATGGGGAGCAGAGCTTTCAGTCGCTCAGCTCCCAAACTCTGCAACATTGACTCTCTCCCTCTGTTTAAATCCAGACTTAAAACTCATTTGTTCAAAATAACTTACTCTTTATAACTGCATACTACATACTGTTTTATGTCTTTGTATTTTATCATCTTCTCTATTTTTATACTCTCGGTTCATTTTTAAATGATTAAATTGTGTGTAAAAAATCCAACGTACAAAATGTTAACTTAGTTTAAAATTGTAAGTTAGGTGGACATATTTTTGAGCTCAGAGTTGAATTTACTCATAAAATTTATTCAACTTTCCTAAGTGCAAAGTAGAGTGTATTGTGTGATGATACAGATTATACAATTGTAGTTTTTGTTGGACCACATTATTCTTTACCTTTTTATTTGTTGGTATGTGTTTTTTTTATTTATTTATTTCTCTTCTCTCATTGTATGTGCTAAGGTTGATACTATCTATACTTTTTGAAATATAATTGTTTTGTCTTGTTTTTTACTGTAATTTGCCATAAAAGTCTAAAAAAAATTAAAAATTAATAAAATAAAATTGTTCAACTGCATGTTTGGAACTGACTGTTCAAGAAGAGTTCAAAAAACAGTTGAGGAGACTTTAAATTAGGATTTCTCCATATCTTATGGTATAAAAATTGAGCTAACTTGAAACTTTAAAGCAACCGGCTGTGAAGTATTGGGGAAAAAAATAATATATTTTTTATTATTTTTTGTTTCTTTTATGTTCATGACATAATTGTATTGGTATTGCTTAAGGTGAAATATGAACTGAACTTCTTCTGTTGAGTCTGATATGTTTGCATAGTAATAATGCATTTTTTGCAGAAGTAGATAAATGCTTGTCTAAAAGTAACTTGAGCTCTGCAGCAAAACTTCCTGTGAGCACAGAATATTTGCAGTTGAGAAAGGCTTAGGCTTTTAATGTTGTGCAGACAATTCGTACAAAAATAGGATGTATGGATGGGTGCGGCCAATGGAGGAGAATGGAGAATGATTGACAAGTGACGAATTTCACTAAACTCCACCTGTTAATATCAGCTGCCTATAGAAGATGGAGTCAAAAAATGAGAACTGTTGCGCACCTCCTGAATGTCGAATTATCGAATTATTCATTTGTATACAATAAATTGTTACGATATTTGACATTGAAGAAAAACCTCTCCTGACCTTTTTTATTGAACACGCATGGAATTGATTGAATATTCAAACAATTTGGAGACCCCAACGTTAGTTTATAAGCTTCAGTGTTGGAAGTTGTGTCAAATTGTGCCTAAAGTACAATTGACTTAAACCAGCCTTTTCAGTCAACTTAAAAAAATTGATTTGGCACAACTTCAACCATTGAAGCTTAATAAACTCAAAATTTCTTTGCAGCCGGTTGCTTTAAAATTTTAAGTTAACTCAACTTTTTATTTTTTACAGTGTATATATATTGTACAGTGACCTTGGGTTCCTTGAAAAGCGCTTTAAATAAAATGTACTATTATTATTATTATTATTATTATTATTGTTATTACTATTATTATTATTATTAGGTGGGAGAAACAACTGAGGGGTCTAAATTAAATCTTTATTCAAAATGACATGCAGTAAATTAATTCATTTAAAATGTACTTTTTGAGTTTATACTGAGATCTCTTAAGTACAGTATGATTAAGACTTTGGTCTCCTGCCAAATTTGAGCACACTCTCAGATGTAATTGAATTGTCTTCAATTATATATCCCTAAAGGTGACTTCAGTAAGACTACACTTTTTGTAATAAAATAAAATCATAAGAAAAGAATTGTTCACTGCATCAAACTGCTCTTTGTGAGAAAAAGAGCTCTTTATTGTGACTGACAATATATTATTTGATTTAATGAGTATTTCATTAAGTTTGCATTGAAATCCCTCATATATCATTACCACTTTGCCAAATTTGAGCACACAATGAGACTGAGATCTTATAGTTCTTCCCTATAAGACATTATGCAGTGTCGCACATATTAATGAAGTTTGATCTTGCAAACAACAGCCCACTTACACAGCAGTTTCCACTGAATGCACCACAAATAGCTCATCAGCTTGTCAATAGATGTGATATGCACTCAATGCAGCAGCTATGGAAACACTGGCTATACATAACCATAATTACTTCAGAAACTAGTTCGTTCTGTTGCTCTATCAAGCTTTAAAGCTCTGTGTGAAGTTAAAAGACATGCTCAGCTTGCAAGATCATCGCTGAATATTTTATCCTCTAACATGCCGCTGAAGTGCAGTCATAAAACAAACAACCAAACCTTTAAAAGGTAAAAATGCTAAATACACTCCTTTAATCATTCCACCACCAAACAGTACTGAGGAGTTTATATGAAATATTAATAATAAAAATCATTAGAAATTAAGTGTCTTTGGTTCAGAAGAGTATAATGATCTTGTTAAGATCATATTCTCTCCTCTGTGGGCCTCAGTATGAAGTTATTGCTCTCTCAAGGGTGCTTCTGTTTTCAAAGTGGAAGTTCAGTAAAATTAATTGTCGACCCAATCAAAGTAAAAAAAATTCAGAAGGAAGTTGTTTTAAATGTTTCTGAACTAATAAGGCACGAATACAAAAGCAAAACTATGTCGACAGTCTACATACAGTACAGTAATGTTTTAGCAATATGTATAACATGAATTCTCTATATTGTTAAATAAAACTTGTCTATACAGTATTGGTAGATGTCTAGTAAGAAATTGAAGGTGCACCAGGTGCCTTGAAAAAAAAACTCTTTTGACCCTGGGTAGGATTAATACCAAAAACCCACCTGCAGCCAATCAGCAGTGAGGGGCGTGTCTAGTAACAATAGTGTAGGCATTAAAAAAGGGGCGATTCCCCATTGGCATATGAGCATGCTTGCATGTTGCTTTCAAATATCAACATAATCTGCAGTGTTGACAGTGTTGAAGTTTTCACGCACAATTGGACTTTTTGGAAAATGCAGTTGTCGGAAAAATAATGACGTTTTAAATAATAATTATTTTTTTCTTTCTTACAAATAAAAAATGAAAATTAAAATAATTTCTTAAAGGGGTGACCAGATTGTATTTTTAAAGCTTGATTGTGTTTAAGGGGTGCAGAGCAATGTGTGCTCATGCTTCATTTATGAAAAAACACATTATTTTTTCATATATCTTTGATTATATACAGCTACTCAGCTTACATGAAAACGACTGTCATATTTCCTAGTTCCCCCAAAAGCTTGCCCTCAAGAGGCTCTGATTGGTCAACTAACATAATGTGCTGAGATTCGCGGATTGGCTTCATGTCACCAGGAAGCATTCTGCTATAACATTACAGCACATCTGGCCATTGCCCTTTGCTGCACAGGGTGTATGCTTGTAACCTGAAGGGTTTATGACATCATTAACCAGGATGTATTTTTTGTAGTCCCCAAACTTCGTTCACTGTAGGATTTGCTAAGCTAACCCTGTAAAAGCCAACGTCTCCCTTTGCATTGAACTTTGAGCGTCTTACATTCAGCGATGTTGTTTATGTTCATGCAGCTACATTAAAAATCAACTAAAGTTTAAAATATGATATCGTAGTGGACCACCCCTTTAATAGACATTGATCATGGAATTCTGTACATACCTGGCAACCCAAAGACCACTCCCAGTAAAACCATCTGATGGCATGTCTCACATTTAATTAGCTGAACATCAGTTACACCAACATCTGATAAGGTTCTTAAAAGTGCTGTATGGTGTGCAAAAATTCAGGTAGTACACATATATTGTAATTATAAGTATGTATATTACAAAGAAGATAAAAGAAGATATGGTAAACCTTTTCCATTAGTTTGAGTCCAGCAATTGACTAATTGAAATACTTTTCATTCTTTTCAGAAGGGTTTTGAGATGTTATAGGGCTGGAGAATTTTCTTGGAATGGGCAACCCTGATCACTTAGCAAAAAAATCACTTCTTAGTATATACCTTTAAGCCCAAACCTGACATCACACATAAAAACTAAAGGCCAATAGCTCTGGTTCTTTCTCTGGATTAATATCTATGAATGTAAAATCCACACTATTAGAGAATTAGCCAATAATTGTAGCACCAATCACTACGGACAACTCTGCAATAGCGGATTTAATTTAATGCCATTTACCAGGCTGTTAACAGCAGCATCTTGTTGTTTTAAATAAGTGTTTTCAACATTTTTTTCAGAAATCCTATACAATGTTTTAAAAATGGCCCCTAACAGTCACATCATGGCTAGAGTGCTCTGTGAGAGGAATCAATACTGTGCAACAGCACTGTTTTCCCTTTACCTGCTCAACACAGTCGCAATCGAACACTCATTACCACAGATTCCTCCAGTCTCTCCGCAGACTCCAGAGCAATGAGTCTGACTCAATTAAGAGACACCTCATTGATAAAACTTTACACCGCCGCAGGAGCAAAGATGAGATACAGGCTTTGTTTTCTTGAAACGCTATTAGGCTTGCTCTTCGTAATGCCAGCTGCCAGAGTGTTTAATTTGTGTTTTTGTCACAGATTGATTTCTGTGAACTCTATGTCGGCTGCTGTTTGTTGTTATTGAGCTGTCAATTCAACTAACAAATTTAAATAATTATACATTAAAATACTTAAAAGTAAATTTATATATATTTTCTTTTGTAACATTAAAAATGTCTTCACTTTATTATATGGTTGAGTAGAGAATGGGTTGGACTCCCACACCAAGCATTTGTTTTTAACATTGGTTCACTTGGCAGAGAAATGTATACTTTTATTGTGGTCATCTCGTCAGGTAATCTCCTTTAAAATGTCATTGTCTCAAGTATGTAAACTATACATATTTAGCTCCTAGCCTGACTGTATTATCTTGTTTACTTTTTTATATATTTCCCATTATTTCCTACTGTATTTTTATGTGTGATGTGATAAAATAAACAACGATCAGTTAAAAAATAAAACAATGCCACTTTTTCATCAATTTGACATGTCCTTGATAAATATAAATATTTTTAAAAGCATAAATGAACGATCACAAATACATTTTTAATGGTACTGTAGCATTGTTTCCACATTAAAAAACACGAAGCAGCACAACTATTTTCAACACTGATGTTAATAATACGAAATTATACTTGGGCAGAAAATCTGTATATTAAAATTATTTCTAATTGTTCATGTGACACAAGCAGAAAATACTTTTTTTCAAAACAATTGACAATTAACAGTTAACAATAAACAATTAACTGATTAAGATTTCTCTCACTGCAATCTTTACCTTTATTCTTAATTCTCAACCAGCAAAACTTTACTACCAAGACACTGAGACAGCTATGAATCCTCTCATTCATATTATATGATCTTATTGCAGTGGCATGACTCCAATCTGTATTTTACATTATTGATAACAGAATGGGGCAGCGATTCTGTTCTATATGCCATTTAGTCAACACAGGCTGATTATGTAACCCTGTATACATTTTTGGAGAGCACATATTATGTAGCCAGAGCTACATATGACTGCATTTCATATTTAAAACAAAAGCTTTAGGGGTGGTATGATGCTGCCAACAGCTTCTATTTCTTTCCGTGCTCCTAGCTGACCACTTACCTCCATGTGGACGGCTTTTCCGCTGTTACCAGTTTGCCCAGTGGCTCGCTGTGTACGTCAGCAGATTTGAGATGCAGAGCAGACTGCGGAGTTGGTCGCTACAACAGTAAATAACAAGTAAATAACATGGTGATAATGTGGTAAAATCTGGAAACATGGTAAAAATCAGGCTTTTTTTCTGGATTGCTTTTGAAAACACTGTTGGTTGGGTTTAGGGAAGGGGGTGATCGGGTCAATTGGTTTGGGTTTAGTGGGTGGGTGGGGGAATCGGTCGGTCAGTCAGTCAGTCGACAGCAGCCTTTGGTGGATTTACACAAGAAGCAGCCGCGAATGGCACTTATGAGAGAAATTTGAGATCTGAAAAAGCATACATAGCGGCCTCCGGGGGATTTTTGAAAACAAAAACTGCAAAAAAAAACGTACCTCCTGAGATGTATTTCATGCTCTCCGGAAATGTATATAGGGGTATGTATCCATAATGCACCTGGGTTACATTTACTGTTATTTTAGTTTAACTTTACATACACATTTTTATTCATTTTCAAGTTTTTATCGATTAAAAATATATATTTGCTTATTATTTGCTGTTCATAGTATTTATGAGTTAAGTGCATGATGTATTCATGTATTTTTTTAATTTCCTAACTACATTTTCATGTTAAATCGACACTCATATGTAGTGCAGTCATAGTGTAACCACTTCAACAACAAAGCGAACATCTGCATTGCATTCAGCATATATTATACCTCTCGTCCAACGGGGAGGATGCTAAATAATTCATGTGACAAAACAGAAGGTTATACACATGATTTAAGAGCAGAATAATCAGTGGGCATGTTGACATGTGAGCTCGCAAACACACAGCAAGCTGACACGTGCCATCCTGCGCATGGTGAAAGATATCGAGATGTGTCTGGAGGGTCTGGGGTTTGGACGTGGGGGACGTATTCTCTCAAAAGACCTCCAGCTACGATAATAAAGATCACCGCCAGCATGCCAAGCTGTGCCAGGGTTGTCTGAAGCAGCTGGGCCTGGGTCTGGTTTAGCTCTCTGCTGGGATGCTTATGTTACAGACCTGTCAGGAGGTTTTGGAAAGATGTGATGGTCTTGGTTTGGGACCATCTGACAGATTGGTGATCTCAGGGAGCCCAGAATCCAGGTGCAGCCACCAGGTCCCGCAGCTGGATGTAAAAGCACCAGCAGGATAAAGAAAAACCCTTTTTGTAATTGGGGGTCTTTTGGCTCGGTCGCAAACGGGTTCTGACCTTTGATGGCTGAGCATTTGGTCTTCTTCATCATTAGGCTCACTGTCCATATGCTAAGAGATATAATTGGTGCTATCCTCCTCGATCTAGCTTGAACGTTCAATGTTCATCGTCTCTTGAGAGAAAATGATTCAACGTGGAAAGGTTCTTCACCAGTTCCTATGCTTCTATAGACAGAACGCTAAACGTTGTGATGACAGGCACAATATGTGACCTGTTTCATCATTCTGAGTTCATGGAGATAGAATTATTTAAATGGTGGCCATATCATAAATGATATCAAAATGTGAAAATATCCCATTAAGAATTAAATTTATTCATAGATCCTAAAATAACCAGAGCATGGCACATATGACTCAATTCAAGCTTATTTGTATAGCACTTTTTATAATAATTATAGCTTATCAAATGATGCATTACAATCAAACTCTAAAAAAATTAACGTTATTAGTTAACATGACTTCATTATTCACCAATAAATGTAACTAATTAACTAGTAAACCATTAAAATTAAAAAAATAATAATATTAGTATTATGTAGACTAATATTAGTATATATTGCTACTAGTATAATACTGCATGTTTCAATGCCTATATAAAATAAAAGCCTACTGTTTACAACATAAACTTATCTGACTTTATAGACTTGTATTAAACGGCTTAATTCCTACAAAATGAAACAATGTTCAAATTAAGCCACTTTATAGTAACATAGGACTATTTATATAATGACCATCTTCCTGCATTAGCTCACTCTGAGACCTTCGCTAATTTTCAAGGTATTCAATATCAGTATGAATGAAATTGCATTATACATAATCACTTATTAAAAAAACATAGTATAGTACAACAAACTACTACAGTATACTGGCTGTACGAATGAAATTAGGAAAATGGCCCTGGAGGAGTATGTAGTTGAATGACTTGAACGACCACTCTTGTAGCAGAGTTCCCATAATACAGTTCCTATAACAACCCCTAAGCACTTTTTGATTAGTGAAAGTTCCAAAAATTACATGTGTTGGTGTGGCTCCATAATGAAGGCTGGAGAAACAGTGGGTTAGGGTTAAGATTTGTAGAATAAGTTGACTTTTACTTGCAAAGTTATAGTCAGTACACTCTCAGAAATAAAGATGAGCAAGCTTTCACTGGGGTGGTACATTTTTAAAAGGTACACATTTGTACCTAAAGGGTTCATATTAATACCTCAAAGGAACGTATATACTAACATATACTTCTGAGGTACTAATATGGATCCTTTAAGTACAAATGTGTACCTTTTGAAAAGGTACTGAACCACCCCAGTGACAGCTTGCGTAACTTTATTTCTGAGAGTGTAGAGTGTTTGTTGAAGGAACATCAAAATAAAGTATTTTCGAATATTAAGAAGAAGTCTAATAGCCTGATGACTGCTAATTGACATTTGCAGTCACCTTTAGTCAACGGAATTGGGAGTATCGCAATAAAGTGTACGAAAATTTTGTAAAACAAAAAGTATATCATAAACCAGTCAAATTCATATATATTTTATGTTTATATATCATGTTTATCCAGAAACAGCATATTGAGACTCAATAATGAAGAGGGTAAACAATAAAGAGGGTCCCCTAACCAGATCCCCTCTTTTGCGGATGTTAAGATTGGAGGCAGTTTGGGGTGACAGAAGCAATATGTTGAGGTACCAAGGGACTACTCGCCGCTAGGTGGCCTGGGGAAGACTGGGGGCAAAGGTGCAGAGATCTCAAACAAACTCTCAGCCTCAGTCAACAGAGTTAACTCTCCATAAACGCTAAGCAAACTCAGCATAATCGCACAACAATGGCACAATTAGCCGTAACCCCATGGATATTAGCTTGGAAAACACACCCCTATGATTCATGCCCTTTAGACATTTGCATTATCATCCATTTTTGGTGCCCCAATCCTTCATTTTCTTTTAATTCCCCCCCTTTTTTTCTCAAAAAAGCTCATTTGTGAAAATGCTAAACGCTCATTTAAATATGCATAGAGCAGTGCCCCCCGTCTAAAATGTGCTAATTTAAAAAACCTACAGAGCATGTCTGGCTCATGTCTGTGTCTGAAGCTTAAAGCTTAAATCAGCAAATAACTAGCTCTGGATTGAGCACAGCATTCACAATTCTGAAAGACCTCACAGGTACTTAGCAAAGCCCCTCGCTCTTCTACAATCAGCGTATCTGGCTTTGAACACAGGAGAGTTCATCTCAATCAAGGCAGACGCGACAGAAGAGGGCTCCGTATTGACTGTTGAGGAAAGATGAACTATTTGTTTTCGCTCCCAAGTAGTCCAAAAGGAGTCCAGTGATTGGCTTCGCTTCGGGAAAACTGCCTTTCAGCGGCTTGCTGAGAAGGACAGACCTCTGCAGGTGAATTAACCTTGCGGAAAATCAATGCTAGTCTGATCAAGTCCCTTGGAGAAGAATTTCGACTTATTCACAAAGCAATTTGCCGATGGAAAGGCTGTTGTCATTGAGCAAATCCTTACAAAGCACTTCCACGTATGCGAGAGATTCCATCTCGTTTGTTGTGTTTAGTTGTTTAAGTCTGTGCTGGTGATCAATTGCATACGGAGAACCGAAAAGTCAGCATGAAATTTGATCTGTTTACAAAGAGTGTGGAACATATATACATCAATCTCACTGAAATAGAACAGTCTTTGTTTAAATATGGAGAGTTTAGAAGATACGTCTCTTAAAACATACTTTTTCAAATTCACATTCGATTAATTGGTACTACGTTGGGCCTGAACTGTGTTTATTTGATTTGATTTTATTGCTACGATGAATGAGTTTTTAGCGGGGGTCTTCTGCAAATTACAGTAGGAATGTATGATAATCTAAATACATCACAGAGAACGTATGTAATTATTTTTCTGAAGGTTATAAAAACTTCCACCACATCTAAATCAATATATATTATAATATATTGTATATATAATATATAAAATGTCAGGGAAACAGTGACACAGTGGTTAGCACTGTTGCCTCACAGCAAGAAGGTCGCTGGTTCTAGTCCCGGCTGGATCAGTTGGTATTTCTGTTTGGAGTATGCATGTTCTCCCAGTGTTGGCGTGGGTTTCCTCCAGGTGATCTAGTTTTCCCCACAGTCCAAAGACATGCGGTATAGGTGAATTGGATGAACTAAATTGTCCGTATGTGTAGGAATGAGTGTGTATGGGTGTTTCCCAGAAATAGGTTGCAGCTGGAAGGGCATCCGCTGTGTAAAACATATGCTGGATAAGTTGGCGGTTAATTCCACTGTGGCGACCCCTGAATAATAAAGGGACTAAGTCAAAGGCAAATGAATGAATGAATGAATGAATGAATGAATGAATATAAAATGTTGAATAACTTAACATATACTGTATATCATGACTGAAAATGACACAAAATATTCAGCTTGCAAAATATGTACTCAGAAATTCATATCTTGCTTAAAATGTGATTTTTTACAATAAAGTTAAAATAAAATAAAAAATGTACACAACATAAAAATTCCATTTATTGTTATATCCTCCATTTATAAATTTAGCTCATCGTTTGTTATAATAAATTAAATGTAAACATATTCATATTTAATACTTTTTCATTCTAATGACTTCATTACTCCAGTCTTCAGTCACATGATCCTTCAGAAATCACTCTAATATTATTAATTAATGTTGTTGTTATTATTATTATTATTAATTTTATTATTATTATTATTATTATTATTATTATCATTAACGGTAATAGTAATAAAAGCAGTAATGACTGGAGTAATAATATCGTTTGAAACTACATACAATAAGCAATAAATAAATATTTAATAAATCGGTAACATTTTATAATAAGATTCATTAATGCATTTACTAGCATGAACTAATCATGAACAACACTTGTATAACAGTTATAATTCATAATTGAACATTCACTAATTCATTATTATCATCCAAGTCCCTGCTTGTTAACATTAGTTAATGCACCGTGAGTTTACAGTAACTAACAATGAACAACTGTATTTTCATTAACTAACATTAACTATCATGAACAAATACTGTAATAAATGTATTGTTCATTGTTTGTTCATGTTAGTAAATGCATTAATTAACATTAACTAATGAACCTTATTGTAAAGTGTGACCAATAAATTAGTATTTAACAATTAAAAAAAATTGTAAAATTAATAAATGCCACCTTGATGAACAGCATAATTGTCTTTAAAAAGGAAATCATGAAAAAAAAACAGTAGCGTATAAAGTATACAGTATATATAACCATGAATAAGTAAAATATTCAAGCATGAATAAGAAACTCAAGTGCAAATTCCACTACTTAACTAAAGACTTATTCCAAATGCCAAGAGTATATGAAACTATGACAGCATTAGATCCATAGCTCCATTGTTAAAGCGGCCCGTCTATTGTTCACCCTACACAGAGACATCAAACCGCCCATCGGGTCTGTTAGAAAAACAGTGTATGCACAATGTAATATGAACACCATGCATCACCAGTCAGCTCTGGCCAGGGGCCCGTCCCCAACAGCTGGGGCCCCTCCGCAGGGCTGGCGGGAGGGGTAGAGTAACAGGTAGCATCCCCAGGTGCTGGAGCTTCAGCGGGGTCGCTAACCCATCGTGCACAGCGCTAGCAAAGCTGCGCTTAATTAGCCGAGAGGGAGCCCCCATTGGCCAGTAATGGGCCAGTTTGTGAAGCTAGAATGGGGTGCGCTGAGGAAAAGATGAAGAGATGGGGGGAAAGAGGAGGGGGGCTCTGCTAAACCCTTCTCTGCATTATGGATTTGCCCATCTGGCCCGGTGAAGAAAGTCCCATCGCCGGACGAGTTAAACAAAGACTGAGGTAGAGGGGGGCGTTTCCGAGATCACACGCTAAATTACGGTGGCCGTCACTCAACTATTGTGTATCTGATGGGATGGCTATTCACAGCTGGGCTGGCCAAATTGTTCTTTTATACTCTTTTATAACCCTTTATTGAAGCCAGAGGGGTGAGCGAATGATTAACGGATGGGACAATGAGGTTTGCTCGTCTTCAGCCTCTCCGACTCAATTTAATTCGCTTATTTTTTTTTCCATTCGCTCCTTCCAAGATGCAAATGCAAAAAGGGTTCGCTTGGTTAACTGTGTCCATGGTGATCACATGCTGGAAAATTAAAAGTTGCTCCGCAGACAATGAAAAGCCTTCCAGTGATTTTGGTAAACTGTTTGTCCGCTATGGGATTTTGCCCATATTTCTTTGCTCGTGGTTTAATTTAGTTTCACACATCAAAGAAACAACTAAATAATAACACTGTCTGTCCGGAGTACACCATTTATATTTGGTCAAACAACAAGCTAAGTAAATGAAATCACATATTAAAGAATGAATAAAACACCAAAAAAACTTATTTATTAGTTGTTTTTTTAACAATATGGCCAATATGATGAGGATGTGTTTCCACTAAAGAATAAAAAACCAAAAGATTTTATGTTTTTATTTGACATTTCTGCCTTTTTTGTCAAGTTATACACTTAACATTTCATAACCCTGATGTTTTTTCCTCAGAATTACTACTGTATCTTCCTATTTTGTGTTATAAACTTTCAAATAAAGTCAGAGTTGCGAGAAAAGTATTTGAACTTGCCTATGAACTTTTTCATCTTGAAGAACGCTGATGGATCTGTAAGATCTGTATAGAGCAGGGATGTCCAAACTCGGTCCTGGGGGGGGCGGTGTCCTGCAGATTTTAGCTCCAACTTGACTCAACACACCTGCAAGGATGTTTCTAGAAAGCCTAGTAGGAGCTTGATTAGCTAGCCCAGGTGTGTCTGATTGGGGTTGGAACTAAACGTTGCAGGACACCGGCCCTCCAGGACCAAGTTTGGACACCCCTGGTGTAGAGGAAAAAAGGTCAGAAATATAACAAAAACGTCAATGGATATTTTGTGGTGGAATTTAGCTGTCAAACCAAGACAATTTAGAAATAAAAACAATGCGGTTAAAATTGAGTACGTTTACATGGACACCAATAATTCGATTTTAATGCGATTAAGACAACACTCTGATTAAGAGTCCACCATGTAAACAGCGATTTGTTATTAATTTAATCCGATTAAGGTCATAATCACACTTACTAGAAATTGAATTAAGACATGTGGAGTATGCCGATTTTAGTCGCATTATTGATGTGCAGTACTCACACTATTCTATCAACTATCAAACTATTATCGTCATGTAGGTGTTACGCGGGGAGTGACACTGACAACGGAGGTGAGGATCCAAACACAGGTTTATTAGTAAGGTCAGGTAAGCAGTGGTCAACACAGCTGCAAACAGATGTATACAGGCAATCCAGAATCAATGTCAAAGTAACAGGCAGAAGGTCAACAAGACAGGTAGCGGACAGGGATAAACAGACAAGCAAGGCGAGGATCAAAACGCGACAAGATAAAGGAAATGCGTTTTAATGTCACCTACAGTAAACAAGACTGTGTGTTTGTGTGGTGATTTTATAGTCCAGGTAATCAGTCTGTGAGCAGCTTCAGCTGTGTGAGTGTTTGCAATCACTGGTGACTTGGATCAGCTGTGTGTGTGTTGCATGACTGAATATGTAGTCCATGAAATGGCAGATTTGTAGATTGTGTGAATGTGAGTGTTTAGATCGCGGGTGATCGTGACAGTAGGACTTTTCGCCACGTTTTGCAACAGGATAGTTGCACCTACCGAGTCAGTGAAGACCACAGACACCTACATCATGAAATGCGAAGGTTTTTTCTTCCATTCAGCATGCGGTATGAACTTCCATTAAAACTACACTCTTCCAGCAGTTCATAGTTGCATCAAATATCTCGTTTGTCATGGCGGGGCATGCATGAAATGTTCGCCAACGAAAGAGAAAGTGCCAAACAGCAGTTAAAGCTGACAAATTAAAAATGAAACACCCAAAATTACATGAAACTGCAGAGGAAATGACGCAATGACGTTAATCGAATTATGTGCTATAACATGTAAAACAGAATCATGAAAGGAATATTCAAAAAGCAACTCATGTAAACACCTTAATCTTATTATTGTCTTAAATAGATTAAGGCAAATAATTTGATTACTGATGTCCATGTAAACATAGCGACTGTACATCATTTATTTTATGTTTTCAATGAGTAAAAGTGTTTACCAAACACATGCTCTCTAACCAGACCCCTGTCTAATTTTTTCTGCCTCTCTCTGATGTCCATTTTGCTGGCCTTCTTAGTCTCCTGAGGGTACAAGCTGCTTAACAAACCTCTCGAATGAGGCTTATCCTCCTCAAGCCCCTCTACCCCTCAGGACGCTGGCCGGCTGAAGTTTGGGGGCAATTACAGAGGAAGCAAGAGGCTCTTTTATTAGTTAAACAAATGAAGGGAAGCGGCTGGTTGGGCTCCATCACCCGCTGACATCCTCCAGGTAAAGACTGAGACCTGCCACGGCTCTTTCCTCAGATCTCGCACACTGAAGCTATTAGGACTCTCGCCGAGGCTGAGAGCTAACGACGTTCAGAGGAAATGACAGGGTTATAATGATATTTCTTACAGATCTGAGGAACTGTTTCATTGAAGACTGGCTTCGCTGCAGGAGGACTGGAAAAAAATCTAGGCTAAAATTTGGTTCGGAGGTCAGAAATCCCTTAAATGATTGACTGCAGACGTGTCAAACGCAATAGGCGGATGGAAGTGATTTCAAAACCAATTTACAGGTCGATGACATAAAGTGTAGATGATGAAGAAAAGAAGAAATCCAGTGATGAAAAATCCAGTGGCAAGTGCAGTTCAGATTCATGATTTTTAAATATATAAATACAGCAGTCAACATCTGAAGTGAATCAAAAAAGTTTAAAACATTGTTGTTTTATTATTATTATTATTATTACTATTATTATTATGATGATGATGATGATGATTATTATTATTATTATTTAGGGGGGTTTTAACTTTATTTGTGATAGACAATGGAGGTTACAAACAGTAAAGTATTGGGAGCAGAGAGAGGGGAAGGGTCGGCAAAGGACCTCAGACCGGGAATCGAACTCGAGTCGCACTTAGCCACTAGGCTATTGGCGTCAACTTAAAACTGTTTTAAAACAAGAATGGGTCTTGTTGAATAGTTTTAGGACAATTGTGTTGAAAGGTTTTGATCCACTTCACATGTTGACTACTGTATATCCGTATGAAACTTTACATTTGATTACTCTAAAATGTACTCTACTTTAAAAAGACATGTGGAGTTGTGACTTGTGGAGCTGCGCACCGATGGATTTCCTCTTCAGTGTTTTGACTTTCAGCAGGGAAAATTAAACCACACTGAACTGAACTAAACTGAACTTTAACTCTGAAAACTGGACTGACACTGTTTCAGTTTCAATTTACTAGAACTATTATGTTAAGCTGCTTTGACACAATCTACACTGTTAAATAAAATAGAAATAAATCATCTTTATAGAAAAAAAGATGAATTGAATTGAATTAAGTAACCATCATAAAAAAGCAGTAGCACAATTTTCTTATGCAAATCACATGAGCCTGAAGAAGAAGGGAAAAAAAGTATTTATTATAAATATCAGTTGTTATTTTATAAATGTGATTAATGGTATTTGAATGCTGGACAGTTCAACCAAATAAAAGCATCAACTTTGTGACATTTTACAAAATTTTCTGAGCCATGATAATTTTATGCAGGAATTTCATTAGATATTTGCATAACCCTAAAAACTTTAATTTGTTATTAGCTTCACAAAAATAAAACACAATAAAAACACAATAAAAGACTTTTTTATCATCAAAAAACTTTTCAATGTATTCTTAATTAAATTAATTGACAGAAAAATAAAACTGAAACTATTTGTTTTGATTGGTGGTTAGTGTTTTTTGCCTTTATATAACAATATCTGTAGTGATAATTATATCGTCATTCACATCAATGAGTATGTTCACATGGATCCCAATACTCTAATCGATTTTAATATGATTAGGCAATACTCTGATTAAGAGTCTACCATGTAAACACTGATTTTTGATTACCTTAATCTGACTAAAGTCATAATCAAACTGTGCAGAACATGCATATAAAGACCTTAAACTTGATATTACCGTTTTGTTTTACTTTTTGATACATGATGCTTTTTGCTTTTTACAACATGATGCACACACGGCAATTGTCAGGCACTGACAACAAACAAATGAGAATGACTTCAAGCAAGAGAGCACTTTTTTAGTGCGAGCTGGAAACAATGCTTTCATCCAGTACCTCTGAATTTGTCGCGGGGGCATGAATGAAAAGTTAGTAAATAAAATGACAGAGGTGGCCTGTGGCTTGAGAATTTGTATCTGCTGTCATCTGTTTGCATGCATAGTGTGAGAAATTAACTGCAGTTGAACATGTTGAAAAAAAATAATAATATTCTAATATGGTGAGATTACATATGGTGCAATGACGAACACAAACTGTTGTTGCATGAAAACCCGGAGGAAACTACCGTCACATGCTGACGTAATGACAATAATTCAATTATGTACTATACAACATGTAAAACAGGAACATAAATGGAACATTCAAAAAACAACTCATGTAAACACCTTAATAATATAACTGTCTTATTCAGATTAAGGCAAATAATTAATTAATTAATTAAGGCCATGTAAGCATAGTCACTGAGTTCTGTTGTCTGCCGCTTTAAATGTTTGAGATTATTGAAGTCTAGTTTGAATTTGATAATTTTTTTTAATCGTTAGTCTGAAAATAAAATGATATAAAGCCATTCATCGGAAGAATGCTAACTATACCAATAATAATAATGAGACGAAAATACATCAGTACAAAGTGATGTTTCACAAACTAATTTCGAGAGGAGCATGTGATATGATTGACCTCAGCTGGTCTCTCATCTACAATCATTAGTCAGCCAATCAGATTAATTCAATCCCACTATAAGTAACCCAGCAATAACACTCCCTTATCAGTGTTTTCTGAAGAAACCCCCCATCCACCCCTTCTCCCCTTCTATCTTTAACACGAGGACCCCTCGAGAACTACCTGATCTCGTACCAGTCTGAGCCCTGGGCTCAACTATCTCCGAGCTCAGGGTTCTCTCCCGGGACAGCATGCCAAACCTGCTAAAAACCACAGCTGAAATAACTTAAAACTGAAAAAAAAGTCATGATAAATCAAAAAGTACTAAAAAAATAAACAAATGGCTCAGTAGCTCAGTGGTTAGCACTGTCGCCTAACAGCAAGAAGGTTACTGGTTCGCTCAGTTGGCTTTTCTGTGTGGAGTTTCCTCTGGATGCTCTGTTTTCCCAGTCCAAATGCGCTATATGTGAATTGAATAAACAAAACCGGCCATAGTGTATGAGTGTGTGTGAATGAGTGTGTTTGAGTGTTTCCCAAAACTGAGTTGTGGAAGGGCATCTGCTGCGTAAAACATAAACCGGAATAGTTGGAGGTTCATTCTGCTTTGGCGACGTCTGAAACAGAGACTAAGTTGAGGAAAATAAGTGAATGAATGAATGAATGAATGAATGAATGAAAGAATGAATGAAAGAAAGAAAGAAAATCAATTTACTGCTTTCAAATAGTGGTTAAACAGAAGCATTATGTGTTCAAGTGAAACTTGAACAGAATTGAAGGGTATCAATAAATACTAAATTAAATACTAAATAATAATATAAGTGGAATCTGATTGGCTGGTAATGTTCTTAAAGGCGCCATGAAATTGAAATAGAAAAGTAGATGTAAGATTCAGTCTGCATTAAGGAGATCTTTTTTCTAGTTTTCTCTAAAACATTTACAAAACTTGCATTTCGAAAATATAAATCTAATGTAAAGCTTGCAGTTTGTCACTTCCTACTAATACTAATAACCTAATACATCAGTTTCTCATCAAATCTTGACCAATCGAATGCTCTCTAGCATCTGACATGCCCCCTTCAAGAAGCTTCTTTTTTACTTTGCATTTGATGCGCTTGAGCTCAACCACTCTCACTGGCAGAGGTGTGATAAAAACCAAACCCTATTGTTTGCTTGTTTCTTTTTTCTTGTTGGAGCTACTCTGTGCCCCACCCTCTCTTTATTTTATCAGAATGCTCATTAAAACTTTACAGTCCTAGTTTTCATCCCTGGTTCTTTTACATTTCTCTTTTGTTTACTTTTTTAATTCGAAAAATAGCATCACATGCCAAAAACATAGTACTTAACATCATCATTTCATAACACACAGACACACAAAGACTGATAAACTGATTACAAAACAAGCAGGGCGAGAGCTGCATCCCCGAGGACCCCATCACCCTCCAAACACAAAGCTTATTCCCAAAACCTCTCTCGCACAACCAAGAGAGCCTCGTAATTAGGTTCACATCTTTTCATTCACATAATCATCACACCCTTGTCACAATTTGACGCACAATCAACTTTCTGAAGAGGCCTGAAGTGCACGGAGCCGACCTATGTGCTCCCGCATACACAAACAAGCTTATATTTGCCAAACACAATTAAAAGTTTCCTTGAGACACATATTTCTGTTTGCTCTCTCCTCCAGTGTTATCTTTAGTTTTTTTGTTTTTTTTTCAGGGAAACTCTAAAGCCGCACTCGCTGGCCATTTTCAAACAGTCTGAAAAAAAGAAGCTACATTGCATTTGAGTCACGACGCTCTTGTGTATTTCCTCTGTCCTCTATTTGTATCAATTTGCTCCTGTCTAACATAACAAAAGCAGTGCTGGAATACCAAATGCAGAGAGGGCTCTACCTTATCCGACTCATTACCGCCATTCTTTTTTTTTCCTAATAAGAGGCTTTATTAAGGCCTTGCCCTTCATTTGCACTCCTTGCAATTCATATAAAAATGTATCCCTCTATTCTAGTGAGATCTCCAAAAGGACAAAACAAATTTGGACTGTCCTTGGTGTACTGGGTAAATTAGTGCTTCAAAAAATAGCTACTACCTCACACTGGAAAATAGAGCTGGTCGATATGCAAAAAAAAAAAAAAATTATCTCAGTTTTATTCTGTAAGGGTTTAACAGATTCAAGATCAATATTCAAGATGTTAAATATTTATCTATTATATATTTATTTATTTACCTGGTTAAATGAAGTTTTATTCAAAGTGCATAATATATAATTTCAGCATCAATATCTCAATGTACATTCATTCATTCATTTTCTTTTTGGCTTAGTCCCTTTATTAATCCGGGGTCGCAACAGCGGAATGAACTGTCAACTTATCCAGCATATGTTTTACGCAGCGGATGCCCTTCCAGCTGCAACCCTTCTCTGGGAAACATCCATACACACTCATTCACACTCATACACTATGGTCAATTTAGCCTACCCAATTGTCTACCCAAATGTCTTTGGACTTGTGGGGGAAACCGGAGCACCCGGAGGAAACCCACGCGACCACAGGGAGAACATGCGAACTCCACACAGAAACTGACCAAGCCGAGGCTCGAACCAGCAACCTTCTTGCTGTTAGGTAAACGTGCTACTCACTAAGCCACCGTGGCACCCTCTCAATGTACAATGTTAAAAAATGTACGTAATTTTACGGTTTATTTCCAGCAGCTGGCGTCCCGAAAAAAAAAAGGCAAAATAACGGCCATTAAATGACTGAAATTTACCGTAAAATAACGAATATTAAATTACCCAAATTTCCTTAAATTAAAACTCTGGTAAATTTCTGTAATTTAATATCCGTTATTTTACTATAAATTTCTATAGTAATATAGAAATACTTACTTGAAATACTTACTTGTATAGTAAACATACAAGTTTATAAATTGTATGTTATTAGACCTGTGATTATTATTATTATTATTCTTATTATTATTATTATTATTATTATTATAATTATTATTATTAAGCATTTCAAGTGAGCTTAATAGCATAATGTTTGTAGCTTTCGATTACAAAGATTATTTATTTTTATTTATATGATGAAGACATACCTAATGCTATCTAATTATTCAACTTCATTCATTCATTTCCTTCGGCTTACTCCCTTATTTATCAGGGGTTGGCACAGTGGAATGAATCACCAACTATTCCAGCATATGTTTTACGCAGTGGATGCCCTTCCAGCCTCAACCTACTACTGGGAAACACCCATACACTCATATTCACACACGCACTCATACACTACGGCCAATTTAGATCCTCCAATTCATCTATAGCAGATATCTTTGGACTGTGAGCAGGCTGAGCAGCCACAGGATTTGCAGAACATGCAAACTCCACACAGAAATGCCAACTGGCCCAGCCAGGACTCGAACCAGCAACCTTACTGCTGTGAACCACTGCGCCAACGTCATTATTCAAGTTGTGTATATTATACGACTTCTCAAAAAAACAGAAAAGCATTTCATTTGCATCTTTGCTCTTTTGTATTTATCTATGCTTGTAGTTTGATTAATATATGTTATGCAGAATAATCTGAATTAGACAAACATTTTTAGTTCTTTCCAAAAAAAAAAAAAAA
>CAIGQQ010011173.1:11846089-11863990 GCA_903798035.1 Danio albolineatus | reverse complement strand
TATATATATATATATATATATATATATATATATATATATATATATAGAAAACAAATATTATACAAACTTGTCTAAAACATCCTACATATTCAAAAATAATGATGCATAATACTGTATGCAAACTATGAAATCAATGTAATACTTATTTATTTTCCTCTTAACACCATTTCAGCATCTATGGCTATATAATATGGGAAACTAGTTAATCTATACACAAGTCTTTTTATACACAAATCAGGGGAGGGACAATTTCATTATCATTATCATTATCATGTGAACTATCAGCATCAGTTGCGTTGATTCCCTGCCTTTCAATAATCAGTCGCTAAAACTCCACATACTGTATTTACACATTGTAACAATAGTCACGCGTTATGTTCACAATAATTTTGTTTGCTGGCTATATATATTAACTTTTGGTCATATTAAGCTGTTTGCACATGCTACACTATAGTCACTACAGTCAGAGATGAATATCAAAGTAATATTGATTAAGACCCCGAAAGATGGTGGAAGGTTGTGACACAGATTGTAAAAAGTTTACCTTTAAGGAATGCCAATCATGCAGTAGAAGACAGGAGTTAAGATTGATGCTGTTTTCGATAATGTTGCTGGATAGTTTGTGAACAGCTCTTTATTGAGTACAAAATGTTCTATGTAATAGTTTGTATGACTTTTTGTTGTTGTCATATTGTCATGGTCAAATCAACCACGTTTTCACACACAAATAAATTGTGGTAAAGACATGTTCTCAAAGGTAATCAATAAAACTTCTACAAGTCCCGAAGAAGCCAGGTTTCCACCCAAATGTGAAGCGAATCATTTCAAAGTCACAAAAATAAAAACATCCATCAAGGTTTTAGAGCAGCTTACTGTAATATTGGTAACCTAGTAACCAATAATAAACAAAGCAAGCATAATGGAAACAGCTGATTAGTCACATACTTCAGAGTTTATTCGGCATCTCCTTTTATCAAAGTCCTTCTAAGGCAAGGAATTTCACTGGGCGGCCAACTTTGAAATGTCTCTTGGGCAAATTCTCAGAAATCGCTTGCCAAGCTTACGATTCAATTTAACATTAGGAATCACCAATAAAATTAAACAACAACTGTCTATTTAGTTTTATTTCTAAATGGTAGAATCACAATCTGCAGAAACTCACGTCTGGTCCGAAGCCCCTCCTGCAGAGAATCGTCAGTCTATAGTGATCACTGATTCGCTCCTGTCATAGAAGGCGGGGCTTCATTCCCCATATTGACTGTGAGGCTGTTCCCCATTCAAAACTACAGGAGTAACATTCATTCATTTATTCACTTTCCTTCGGCTTAGTCCCTTATATATCAGGGGTCGCCACAGCAGAATGAACTGCCAACTATTCCGCCATACTGCATGTTTTACTGTATGTAGCGGAAGCCCTTCCAGCCACAACCTAGTACTAGGAAACACCCATACACTCTCACATTCACTCACACACACACACACACACACACACACACACACACACACACACACACACACACACACTATGGACAATTTTTGTTTACCCAATTCACTTATATCGCATGTCTTTGGACCGCGGTGGAAACAAGAGTACCCTGAGGAAACCTACGCCAACATGAGGAGAAAATGTAAACTCCACACAGTAATACCAGCTGGCCCAGCCGGGACTCGAACCAGCGACCTTCTTGCTGTGTGGTGACAGTGCTAATTACTGAGCCATCATGATGCCCTATACGAGTGACATGTCTTGTGTATTCTATAATTATATTATTCACATTAACCACAAGTCCAAAACCAGCTCAAGGGAGCACAAAAACGTAAGGATTTTTGTTTGACATAGTTTCCATTACTCGTTTCTCGTTTTGATACTTTAAAATTCGCTGAGTGATGGAAACCCAATTGTTAGAAATTGTCAGAGTTACTATAGTTAAACTTACAACAGTACTCTAAAACACACCGTGTAATTTGTATGTATGAACATGTCCACTCTGGAGATGAATGATAGGTGTTGGTATATAGCGTGAGGCCTTTAATTACCCGTTTGTTCTCATGGGAAGCATTACTGGGGGGAATCCATGTGGTCTTTATTAGTGCATTTTAATATTTGGGAGGTTGATATGGCACTATTTCCCTTACCAGGGACGCATTTGTCCTGCTTTAGGGGGCTTGTGGGGGTGTGGGTTGAATATGCATGGGCTGGTATGGTCCAGTCCCCAAGAGCATCAACCAATGACAGAGTGATGGACGAGGACGCATGGCATCATCCAGAGGGGGATCAGAGAACAAAGAGCAGCCCAGACCCCCAGACTTTAACACGGCTAATGAAGGGGCCATGCTAATGAGGGACATGCCAACACTGGAGAAGAGAGTTCCAGAAGCAAGAGATGGAATTTTCGGACACTTTCTAAAAGAGGACATGGGAGAATTCCTGATGAGATGAATACAGAATTAAGTTGGTTAAGGGCCCGGAAGATGATTCGGTGGAGAGTTCAGACAAGCTGGTAAAAAGTTTACCTTTGAGAAAAGTTGACCATGCAGTAAAGGTCAGGAACGAAGATTGAAAGTTATACAGTATCCATAGATGTTTCAGATAGCGTTTTAAGTGATAGCGTGTGATGAAGCTGCGGGATATTAATCAGCTGATTGTGAATTCAATACAGCAATCAGCTTTTTTTATAAGACACCAAGACTCTTTTGTTTCTCTTGATCTCATTCTCATTCTGCCTCCATCCACACACACACACACACCGAAGTAAGCACTTATCCAGACAAATAATGCATACTCTGGAGAAGGGTCCGGCCCTGTTTACTGATATTAATATTCAGTTTTGATGAATCAAGCTGGTTGACTATGCTAAATACAGGTATAAATGGGGTCTTTTGATCACTTCCAGAACTACAACCAAACATATTGCTTTTGTGGCATAGACACACATGGTCAAATGCATTTTAACTGACACAAAACCTACAGTATTCTCTATCAACTGACTTAACTTTTAAACATTATGGAATGCGTTGTTGAAGTGTACTGTAAGTCTGCAGTCTGAAATCAGAAATTTTGAAAAAATTCAGTGTTCTTTAACCAGCACAAATTCTAAAAATTAAAAAAAATTAAAAAACAGTATTTAGCATAGGAACATCTCTAATGTCTACCTTAGGTTTAATCGAACAAAAGGCATCCTAGTACCAGATTTAAACAGGGCTAGAAAAAAATTACCTCTGCACTTTTTAAAGTTAATGTGTACGCAACATGTACAAGTTTTCAAATGTTTTTTTAATTATTTTTGTGGTTCTTTTCTTTACAATACTTTTTATTTGCAGTAATTAATCTGATCAGAACTCAAAATTCTGAACAGTAGGTTTTTTTGACTGTAAAATACCTAAATGATTCCTCAGATAATTGGTGGTCCTTGACATTAAAGGTGCTGTATGTTTTTGACTCTTCTTAAGCATTAAAATACCATAATATGTTTGCAGATATTTAAGAAACATGCCAAGTGAACATACTTGTTTCTCTGAACAACGCTGAAAACTGATATTCTGCTTTGAAAATGTGTTATGTGCTGGAACTGCTGTCTTTGTTTTGGTAATTTTAACCTCCCCAATGCCAGTTTAGCCAATTATATTTCAGCACTCTGGGTTGCCTTGGTAGAAAACAGCGTATTTCATTCATTCATTCATTCATTAAGAAAGGCTCTGAAAGAATGCGTCCATGACCTAAATGCGACCTCCGGTGGACAGTAGCAGACTTCGAAATGAGACAAAGATTCAGTTTCACATGAGGTTATGAATTGGCAAATAATATAAATATTACGAGCATAAACATTAGGTGAGCAGGTTACACTGTAACCACGTGTCCAACAACATGCTTCATGACAAGATAGGATACTCATATGTGTTTAGTTTTTAGTTTAATTTTATTTTCAGGATCTGCTGCTGCTTTCAGTATATGGCAATAAATGTCATGTAAATAGGCATTAATATTGTTATAATATTACAATAATATTACAACAATATAACAATAATATTGTTAGCATTTAACACTGAATAAAGCACATGAGGTTTACTTGAGGTGATCATTGTCATAGTTTTCTGTTGTTCACGTCTGAGAAATAGAAGTCGTTTCTAATAGATCAATTCGAGGTGTTGATTTGAACAAAAACTCATTTGAATATGTAAAATTTTCCTTCTATCAGGTGCCGTTGCTTTAATTTAGAACACAGTTTAAATCTGGCAACCTGCACTTGCGTTTGTTTTGATC
Organism: Danio albolineatus; assembly: GCA_903798035.1. Lineage (NCBI taxonomy): Eukaryota > Metazoa > Chordata > Actinopteri > Cypriniformes > Danionidae > Danio > Danio albolineatus. The sequence continues at coordinate 11,859,729 of CAIGQQ010011173.1, read as the reverse complement.
CAGGGGTGCAATACCTAGTTCAACCACTGGGCGTCAAACTTACATACTGCACCTTTAAAACATTAGAAACTCCCATGAATATAAAACTCTATTTAGTTAAGAAGTGTTGTAAAAATCCTTAAAAAAATAGATAGTATAGTTGCAATAAAAATCAAGCCTATTGCTCCTTCGATACTTTCAACCCCTTCAACAACTTTATAGGGTCTAGATATGGATGTTTTTCCAGACCAACACTTTTCCAGACAAAACAAACATTGACTTTTCAAATCAACAAAAGCACCATCATCTAATAAATGCGATTAGATGCTTTTGAAATAGGACAGGGTTGAATTGTGAACGAGACCATTGCAACACAAGTGCTCCCTGACATTTATTTGCAAATGCGAGCAAGCCCTCCAAAACAAGTTGGCATGCAGCCACTTCATACAACAATAGCACTGTTGTGTGACTGCAGGTACAAATTTGGTGAAAATAACAACAGAACATAGTCTTAGAAATAATGTTTTCACTGAAAAGATATACTGGTACTTTAAAAAACAGAAGCAGAAACCAATTTGCTGAGACGAAGAACCACAAGTGTGCATATGGAAATAAAAAACAAAACAGAACGAGTGCTCCCTATATTGTTATGACATAATCTGTGAAGTTCCTGGTGGTTACAAGGGCATTGCAAAGTGATTACTTGGGTGTTATGAGTGGTTTCTAGGGAGTTGTTATGGAGTTACTTGGGGGTTCTTACTACCTACAATAAAATACTAATACCTTTGTTAATAAATTATTAGGTTGTTGCTGGTGGTTGTTTGTGAGTTTTGCTACTGTAAGTGGTCTTAAGGGAGTTGTGGATGGTTGCTAGGGAGTTGCTACAGTAAATGCAGTGCGTTGCATGGTTTCTAGGAAGTTGCTACACTATATGGTTACTAGGGTATTGTGGATGGTTTGTAGGGGGTTACTAGATAGTAGTTTGTGGTTGCTAGGGAGATGTTAGAGTAAGAGTTACTAAGGGAGTTTCTAGGGAGTTGCTACTGTTATTGTTTACTAGGGTGTTCTAGCTGATTTCTAGGGGGATGCTACAGTAACTGGTAACTAGGGTGCTGTTGGTTGCTTATAGGCAGCTTATAAGTGGTTGCTTTATCTAAGGTGTTGTTGGTTGTTTATAAGGAGCTTACAGTGGTTGCTGGGGTGTGGTGGATGGTTTCTATGGAGCTGCTACAGTTATTGATAACTAGGATGTTGTGGGTTGCTTCTAGGGAGTTGCTACAGTAATTGATAACTAGGGTGCTGTTGCTTGTGATCTTTTAAGTGGTTGCTAGGGTGTGGTGGATGGTTTCTATAGAACTGCTACAGTAATTGTTTGCTAGAGTGTTGTGGCTGGTTTCTAGGAAGATGCTACAGTAATTGGTAACTAGGGTGTTGTTGGTTGTTTATAGGGAGCTTATAAATGGTTGCTAGGGTGTCGTGGATGGTTTCTGTGGAGCTGCAACAGTAATTGTTTGCTAGAGTGTTGTTGCTGGTTTCTAGGAAGCTGCTACAGTAATCTTTAACTAGGGTGTCGTTGGTTGTTTACAGTGAGTCTATAGTAGTTGCTAGGGTATGGCGGATGGTTTCTATGGAGCTGCCACAGTAATTGATTACTAGGATGTTGTGGTAGTTTCTATTGAGTTTCTACAGTAATTGGTAACTAAGGTGTTGTTGGTTGTGAGCTTATAAGTGGTTGCTAGGGTGTCGTAGATGGTTTCTATGGAACTTCTACAGTAATTGTTTTCTAGAGTGTTGTGGCTGGCTTCTAGGAAGATGCTACAGTAATCTTTAACTAGGGGGTTGTTGATTGTTTATAGGGAGCTTATAGGGGTTGTTAGGGTGTGGTGGATGGTTTCTATGGAGCTACAGTAAATGATTTCTAGGTTGTTGTGGCTGGTTTGTAGAAAGATGCTACAGTAATTGATATCTAGGGAGTTGTTGGTCGTTTTTAGAGAGCTTAGAAGTGGTTGCTAGGGTGTCGTGGATGTTTTCCATGGAGCTGCTACATTAATATGTTATTAGGGTGTTGTGGGTGGTTTCAATGGAGCTGCTAATTGGTTCCATGGTGTTTTGTGTGGTTGTCATGGCCTTGATAAGTGGTCGCTAGGTGGTTGGTAAGTGGTAAAAAAGTTATTCCCTAGCAACCGCTAAGAAGTTTTTAATAAGGTACTTATGTGGTTACTAGGTAGTTTCAAATTGATTAAAACTAAAGGACTCAAGTGTAAGTCTTTGTTATACTGGCTCTCAAGTGGGATTTTTTTTTACCTTTCACAAACCAAAATTAGTCCATCTTTCCTTTAATCATTATCATCGTTATATCAGTAATGTACAGATGAAATGATGCAGGATGAATCTCACGGTTAAGTCTAGTTCAAAAGTTACCACATAACAAAGAAATGTTAGGTTGCAATGTAATGTTTACAGTAAATGTTTATAGTCTGAAGGGTCATTAGTGCATGCCGTTAATCAAAGGCAGAAGGAAAGGAAGAACCCCGGTGGGTCTCACTGCAGCCCCTCTGCTTCAAGCCCCTTTTAATTAGACTCACAGCAGGGACACCGTACCCACACACACGTGCCTCTCTGTTTCACTCTCTCCATCACTCTATCATCCGCTCATCCCCTCCACCCAGTATATGAGTTACTGTCTGCGAGCCCCAGTGGGACCAGAACATAATCATAGTCATGTGCTCAAAAGACCATTTCCCTGCCACGGTCTGTCAGCAACCAATATTAAATAACTAAAAGTGTGACAAACGGCCTGAATTTCATTTCATTTCATGCTAATGATAAAATGAAGAGGATTGTATGAGGATTTAAATAGTTTGTACAGGACTCAAAGTGTGTTGAAAAATGTAAGCAGCTAAATGAAATGTAAAGAATACCTGTCCATTTTGGGATAACGGGATGCTTATTACCAAATAGGAGTATTGGAAGTGTTGCTGGCCATCTGCCCAGTCCCCTGCGCGCTGACATTTGGCTGTAGACCTTTAACCCTGCTGGAAAATGTCATGCCACAGAGTTTTCACCCCAGGACAACAACCACTCAACCCCCGAAACAGAAAGACACCCACAATACAATGCGATTCATTAATTATGATTTGCAGGAAGACAATGGGCCACTTTTGACATCTTAAGAGGCCATTCGCACACAGTATGTTTTTTTTTTTATTCCAATGCGCTACTTTTCTGTTGTTTAAATATGTAAATGCACTTGACGAACATGCATGATATTATGCTGACATCATTTTTAAGACCAAGTAAAAAGAACTTTAACTTTTACATAAATTACAATTTGTCAATTCCAAAGCAGAGAACCAAGATCAACTAATAATTTGGGTATCACTTTAATTTAAAGGTCCCTTTTGCTCGTTTTGTTGACTGCAAGTTACACTGCAACTACATGCCAGCTAATTCCCATGCCTGTTTAACATCTGCTATCTCCACCAACAGACTGTGAAACTTTTGCACATCTCTGTCAACTTACACAAACCCTAACTCTAATTTTGCAGTGTACTAATACTGTAATGAGAACTAGTTGGCATGTTGTTGCAATGTAAATTATAATCAATGATATGTGTTAAAGGGGCGTGACGGTGGCATAGTGGATAGCACGTTCGCCTCACAACAAGAAGGTCGCTGGTTCAAGCCTTGGCTGGGTCAGTTGGCATTTCTGTGTGGAGTTTGCATGTTCTCCCCGTGGTCACGTGGGTTTCCTCCGGTTTTCCCCACAAGTCCAAAGACAGGGTATAGGTGAATTGGGTAGGCTAAATTGTCCGTAGGGTATGATTGTGTAAGGATGTTTCCCAGAGATGGGCTGCAGCTGGATGGGCATCCGCTGTGGTGACCCCAGATTAATAAAGGGACTAAGCCGAAAAGAAAATGAATGAATGAATGATATGTGTTAAAGAGCCCCTATTATGGGTTTTTGAAAATGAGCTTGTATGCTGTGTGTCACACAGCTCTAAGTGAAGTGAAATGTCCAGCTAAGGCTTAAATCTGAAAGTGCACAGTGTTTAAAACTATTGATTCATCTATAAAAGAGTCGACTCATAGTTCCTCAAACGAGTCGCCGTGCTAACGAGTCTTTAGCCGTTTCGGCATTACGTGAACACGAAACATAAGCCCCGCCCATTTATGCGCGCGCAGATTCGAAATCCCCAACCCCACCCACAAACAACAGCGGTGCGGAAAAAGTTGCCAGATCGGGCGGTTTTAAATTTGATTGTGCAGGTAAAACCTTTTGGACAGGGTTTGGGCTGAAATAAGTCAGCTACATCTGGCAACACAGTGAAGAGCACTGTGCTTAGCTGGATATTGGAAGTGTGCAGAGAACCCAGAGATGAGACTTTGAAGAGTTAGTAGTTTCTGCAGAAATACCACAGCCATGTGCTGTACCCCCTCCGAGGAGTGCTTACAACGGAGGATTAGGAGCACCAGGACATTTCCCTGGTCTGATATCCAGCAAGTGTGAGTAAGTGCGATTAAAACGGTCGCCTCATTGTTTTCTCTAGCTTGTAAATGATGCATTTAACTGTGTTTTGTAACTTGTAACCGCTTGTAGTGTCTCTGGTTAACTTGTATTCTCATATCGCGTCTAAAAGCACGTTGTAAACGCGCCGCGTGCCGCTGTGTTTACGGATTAAAATGCGTTTGAGCTCGTGTTCCTCTGCTGTGTGTCGTTGCTATGGCCACCATGAGCTCTGCTACACACGTTCGGCGGTTTTGCCGCTGTGTGCACTAATACTGAATGTATGTCGCTGTTTTTACTTCTGGTTAAGAATTAGAGTGATATGCTGGGAGACCGGGGGGTTAGTTTTCGGGGTGAGGTGTCTGAAATACGGGCGACTCCCGATAAAAACGAGTGTTAGCAGATTAGCTCACGCACACGCTATGACTCCTTCCATGTTGATAAGCCGTGGTGGGCATTCTCTCACGCTGAGCGCTGTCGACCAATCGCAACAGACTGAGTCATCGGTCCAATCAGCGCAGTTTAGCATGGCGCGAAGGAGGGGTTTTGGAACAAATGAATCACTGAACGATTCATATAGGAGTCGCTGGGATAATGAGGTAAAAATAAATGCAGATTATAAGACAATGAAAGTGTTTTTTGACCATGCATGCATATCAGCCTGCTGTTGGAGACCCCCAAAACCAAAATATGACCCTTTTCAATGGATAATATGGGCTCTTTAAAGGGACCAATTAAATAAAGTGATGCCACAAGCTGTGAAGATGCTTGATTTTTCAACAACCCAGATTTATTCTGATTACGTACCCCGATATGCAAAATATGTCCCAGTAGCTACGTTTTTTTTGCAGTTTTTGTTTTCGCAAATCCACCAGAGGCCACTGTGTACGCTTTTTCAGATCTCAGATTTCTCTCGCAAGTGCTATTCGAGCCTGCTGTTCTCACATAAATCCACTAGAGGCCGCTTTCACTGACTGACTTACTGACTTACTGACCGATAACCCCGCCCAGCCCCTTCCCTACACCCAACCGTAGTGTTTTAAAAAGCAATCCAGAAAAAGAAAAGCCCTCGTTTGATTTTTCAGATTTTACCACATTCTTACCCTGTTATTTACTTGTTTATTATATTTTTAGCTTTTGTTTTTGTCTTACCTGCTTTCTGGAACCATTTCTCATGAGACTCAAACTCCATTGTCAAGGTCAACTCTGCTCTGTGTCTCATGTCCACTGACGTACATATCGAGCTACTGGACAAATTGGTAACATCAGAAAAGCCATCCACATGGAGGTAAGCGGTCAGCTGGTAAGCAAGAAAAGGAACAGCATCATATCACCCTGTAGCGTTAATTTCAAGACGAAATGCAGCCATACGTAGCTCTGACTATATAATTCGTGATCTCCAGAAATGTATATAGGGTTATGTTTTCAGAATGAGCCTATGTTGCTAATTTTGCAGTCTACTAATACTCTGAGAATTAGTCGGCATGTTGCAATGTTAACTTATAATCAACAATATGTTAAAGGAACTATAAAAATAAAGTGATACCACAAATTGTTGTGAAGACGAAGACAAGTTTTTGTTTTTGTATTATTGCATGATGTAAAAAAATAAAATAATTTACTTTTGCTGTTTGTTCAAACTATGTATTTATAATGAGTTGAAACAACACAATTCTTAAATTTTTTGCTGAGACAACTTAAATTTGTAAAAACTATTAAGTTAAGTCGATTTGTGTTGGGGCAATATGAAGGAATTGTGTGGAACCAGCATTTTTACAGTGTCCATAGAAAAGGGGCTAGCTTTAAATAGTAAAATTATCAAAACACTGGTCATTTTTGAGTGAGATGCTAATGGTCTAATCCGATTCAATGATGTATGCTTAGCTAAGCTAAGATCTGCTGGAGATCAGCTAAATGTACTAAAAAATAGTAAACTCTGGAGTAATTGTAAAATGAGCATATTTTTATATAAATAACTAAAAAAGTGAAGTATGCCTTTAAGAGTATTGATTTGGCATCAATATCAATCAAAAAATATTACATAACCTTAATGTGTAGTAATAAACCAAACTGTGCCATTCATTCACACAGACACATAAAACATGTAGACTGGTCTCAAATACAGCTCTGTGACTTCTGAGCTTTGAAAGAGCAATCTATAAACATTAACATTATGTTGTAGGTAAACTGGTTCTGGATCACAGGCTTAATGTACTTTCTTGATGTAAACATATGCAATAGCATGATTTCATGTATGAGACCCTAGTAATAAAGCAATCCTAACCGCAGACAGCAATAGTCACAAACTGAACACCCTCAGCGGGAAGAGATAAGACACACATTCGCCACGTATCCTCTTGAGCCTCTATTGTGGTTATCAATCAAGAAGCGCACAAAGTCAGGGGACAGCAAGTGAGCCAATTTCCACATGCAGAGTGTTCTCATTATGAGGCAGCTGAAAGGTGTCGACTGAATGAATCACCATGCAGAGATTTAGAGGGCCGTTGTCTGACACGGCATGCTGTGATGGATTTCATGTCAACTTGACTTACTTGACTTACAAGCTCATGTGAAAGTGAACTGGGTAAGTGTTAGACACAAACAAAACAAACAAATTACTGACAGACAAAACAAATGACATACCAAACAAGTAAATGACTGACAGACAAAACAAATGACAGGCAGACAGACAAAACAAACAAATGACAAGTAAAACAAACGACAGACAAAACAAGCAAATAACAGACCAAACAAACAAATGACAGACAGACAGATAGACAAAACAAATAACAGACAAAATAAACTAATTACTGACAGACAAAACAGACAATTTACTGACAGACAAAGCAAACAAATGACAGACAAAACAAATAAACGACAGACAGACAAAACAAATGACTGACAGACAAAAATGACAGACAGACAGACAAAACAAACAAATGACAAACAAAACAAATGACAGAAAAAACAAGCAAATAACAGACCAAACAAACAAATGACAGACAGACAGAAAAAAAAATAACAGACAAAACAAACAAATTACTGACAGACAAAACAAACGACAGATAGACCTACAAAACAAATAAATGACTGACAGACAGACAAAACAAACAAATGACAAACAACACAAAGGGCAGACAAAACTAGCAAATAACAGACAAACAAACGACAGACAGATAGAAAGACAGACAGACAACAGACAAAACAAACAACGGACATATAGACAGACAAACAAAACAAATGACTGACAGACAAAACAATTGACACACAGACAAAAACAATTAAAAGACAAAACAAACAAATGACAGACAGACAGACAAAACAAAACAAACAAATGACTGACACACAAAACAAATGACTGACTGACAGACAAAACAAATAATTAACAGACAAAACAAACAAACGACAGACAAAACAAACAAATGACAGACAGACAAAACAAATGAGTGACAGACAAAACAAATAATTAACAGACAAAACAAACAAATGACAGACAGACAAAACAAACAAATGACAGACAGACAAAACAAACAAATGAGTGACAGACAAAAACAAAATGACAGACAAAAACAAATGACTGACAGACAGACAGACAGGCAAAACAAATGACAGACAGATAAAACAAACAATGACAGAGAGACAGGCAAAACAAACGACAGACAGACAGACAAAACAAATGACACACAGACGAAACAAACAAATGATAGACAGGCCAAACAAACAAATGACAGACAAACAAACAAAAAAGATAGACAAAGACAGGCAGACATACAAACAGAACATATAAATACAATTTCGTAGAATTACTTATACAATTATTTTCTACAAATTCATTCACATGATATTATTATGAATTTCAATTTTTAATAGAAATAACCAACAAACAAACAATTGATAGACGGACAAATAGATCAAATATTTATGCAATTTACACTTATTTTAAAGAAAAATGACTCGTACAAAAGCAATAATGTTTCATTTTTGGATAACCAAATTGTCTTAAAATGACCACCAATCAACTATTGATCAGCCCGGTCAATTGCTGCTCACAAATAAATGAAGTCATGGCCAAATTAGCTGCAATCTGTTTGCGTTCCCTGTCAAAGCTGCCATGTGTCCTGTGAGCCCCCTGTCATAATGAGCAGAGGCAAAGGCACTTGAGATATCAGTGGTCAGTGCAGCTGCTGAGGGTAATGGTGTATTGAACGACGGACAGTGCTGAGGTCAGGGGCCGGACCCCTCTGATCCATCCCGAAAGATGCAGCTGCCCCACACCTGGGCCTACAGAGGATCAGAGAACTGACCATCCCAGTTCATTGCTCACCAAGTACATCAATACAAACTATAGCCGACTACTCAATCAACTCATTTATCAAACTCATCGCCGTCTTGATGCCTTTATTGAGTCTCCATTCACAGTTGGTCTTTCTGACTGAGATTTATCAGCACTGATTGCGCATCGAAGGGAGAAACATAAATTATGAGAAACCCGGATATGCTTCAGTAAGTGCTCATTTGGGCTTCAAAACGTCTGAAAGTAATTTAAAAATGTTTTTGTTTGGTTTAGAGTCCTTAATTTGCTTTCATGAGACTACTTGTGCATGAAAAGCTCCCTTGTAAATCCTTCAGCTTTTGAAGTGCTGGTCCTAGAAAAAAAAAAATCAATGGAAATGAAGTGATTTTCTCGGGAATGTTTTCACCCAATCTTATTTTATTTGCAAATGAAGAGGTCCAGAAGGTGAGGGGATAACGGGATAATGAGGGCAGCAGTGTCCATCCCTGACCTCTAATACAACACTTTAACAACACAGAGACACTTCTGAAGAAACACACACAACTCTGTATCTGTTTTATGTTCAGCTGAAAGATGATTAATGTACTTATCCAGTTCTTTGATCTTCCTGTGATTACATCTCAGAATCACACCAGTTTACTTAAAATGGCATTATTGAAGTTAAGTTTTTTCTCGTTTTAACACAAAAGCTCCTTCTCCAACACAATAATCAAACGGACATGTAAAATATGATTATTTTGATCTCTTAAAAGCCCAAAACCAACCAAAGTTTAGAGTAAAATTAGTTTTATTATATTTTTATTTGAAAAAAATTATTGTCATTTTATTATATTTTATTATTCCAATAATTAAAATGATTCCAATTTATTAATGTAATACTTTTTATGATTTTGGAAATTTGCAGTAGGGCCCAAGTATACACAGGCCTCCAATTTGAGAATTTAACTTCTCAACTTCTCAAAACTTTCTTGCACAAAAAATAATTTATTTTGATAATCCCATTATGTAATTTTGCAACTTATTAAGTACACCTTACTAGGGTTGGACCCCCTTTCGCCTTCTGAACTGACCTAATCCTTCATGGCATATATTCAACAAGATACTGGAAATATTCCTCAGAGACTTTGGTCCATATTGACATGATAGCATCATGCAGTTGCTGTAGATTTGTCGGCTGCACATCCACAATGCGAATCTCCCGTTCCAAGGTGCTCTATTGGATTGAGACTGGGGATTGATTGTTCTGGTGACTTTGGAGGCCATTTAAGTACAGTGAACTCATTGTCATGATCAAGAAAGCAGCCTGAGATGATTTGAGCTTTATGACATGATGCATTATCCTGCTGGAAGTGGCTATCAGGAGATGGGTACACTGTGGTCCTAAAGGGATGGACATGGTTAGTAACAAGACTCAGGTAGGCTGTGGTGTTGGCACAATGCTCAATTGATACTTATGGGCCCAAAGTGTGCCAAGAAAATATCCCCCACATCTTTACACCACCACTAGCCTAAACCATTGAGACAGAACAGGATGGATCCTTGCTTTCATGTTGTTGACACCAAATTCTGACCCACCATCTGAATGTCGCAGCAGAAATCAAGACTCATCAGACCAGGCAACATTTCTCCAATCTCCTTTTGTCCAATTTCGGTGAGCCTCAGTTTCTTGTTCTTAACTGACAGGAGTGGCACCCAGTGTGGTCTTCTGCTGCTGTAGCCCATCCGCCTCAAGGTTCGACATGTTGTGCCTTCAGAGATGCTCATCTACATACCTCGGTTGTAACGAGTGGTTAGTTGATTCACTGTTGCCTTTCTATCAGCTTGAACCAGTCTGGCCATTCTCCTCTGACCTCTGGCATCAACAAGGCATTTGTGCCCACAGAACTGCCACTCACTGGATGTTTTCTCTTTTTCAGACCATTCTCTGTAATCCCCCAGAGACGGTTGTGTGTGAAAATCCCAGTAGATCAGAAGTTCCTGAAATACTCAGACCAGCCCGTCTGATACCAACAACCATGCCACGTTCAAAGTCACTTAAATCCCCATTCTGATGCTCGGTTTGAACTGCAGCAGTTTGCCTTGACCATGTCTACAGGCCTAAATGCATTGAATTGCTGCTATGTGATTGGCTGTTTTGAAATTTGCATTAAAGAGCAGTTGGACAGGTGTATCTAATAAAGTGGCCTGTGAGTGTATAATGTGCTGATTTATAGCAATATGGAAAAAATGAGAGTCCACTACAGTTAACATTAGTTCTCTGAATTTAACATTAATAAGTACAAGATCCTTCGTTTTATTTTGCCCATAATGTGTGTTAAAATGTAAAAATAAGAATATTATTATTTAAATAATGTATTTGAAGAAAATGCAAGGCTTCTTATAAAATATTCCATGTATTCATAATTATACCTCAATTATTGGAACAGATCAATATTTAAATACTTTTTTTCTAAAGGTTTAAAAAGATGGGACATTTTTATTGACCTATTGACCTATACTCATTTTCTGCAAAATTATATAAAAGCTCAAATGATAATACGCAATTTGCTGCTGTTACAAGTAGGAGACATGCATCTTGTGACTAAAAACTGATTTTCTTTAGTAGTAGCAATGTATGAATCACAGAAGTCATTTTTAAATCAAGCAGCTTTCTGTTCGGCAGTGCAGCAAATTTTCATGAACAACTAGAACATCATTAGCATAAAAAGGTTCCCCTCATGTGAATCTGTCAATTGCGTAGATTCTCGTTGAAATTACTGTCATTCAAATTTCACATCACAACCGTACATGTGATTGCACTACATATTTGACTACAGATGTGCCCTGGGTCTGTTCTGAAAGTGTTGGCAATTCTAACAAAGAATCAAATGACAAAATAACAAAACACTTTACATGTGCACTTAAATTCAATCAACTAAAAAAAACAACTGACAAGCTGCAAGCTGAGAGGCAGTCTTTATCTGACAACACATGCATTTTGGGAGCCTGAAAACTGAAACTTTTAAATCTTTTAGAGTATTTTCTTTCTTTCTTTTTTTTTTTAACAATACCATTGTTTAAATGGACTTACTGTCATAAAACATCTACTTTTGAAAGTACTTACAGCATTTTGAAACCAACATTATTATTATTTGCTCCAAAGTTTAGTCTGTCATGAGTAATTCATAACCTAAATAAAAATGGTGAAATAAAGGGCCATATGTCCATAGGCACGTAGTATTTCTTTAAAAAAGTGATCACTTTTCAGTCATATCAACCAAACCATTAATTTACATTAACCATAAATTTACAACAGTGTTTTGTAAGTTTGAATACACAAACGTATTAATCTTTTGAAAATATTGTATAGCTTCCTATTAAAAATATTCATTTAAAAGATAGATTTGTGAGGGGTGTACTTGTACAGTAATTCTGAGCACTTTATAATTGATAAAAAGATATTTAAGTAAATATCCGGATTAATTTAACTAATATGTTTATAAAAACCAATATTTGGAATAATTATTATATATTTCTTTCCAAATTAAATGTAAACCATCTTGACAATTTTACTTGATATACTGTTTTGTGTTAAAAAGAGAACGTCTTATAATTTTGATGAGATTTCAATATGTAAAAATATGTCATTTTCATTCATTCATTCATTCATTCATTCTTTTTTGGCTTAGTCCCTTATTTATCAGGGGTCACCACAGCGAAATGAACCGCCAACAATTCCAGCAAATGTTTTATGCAGCAGATGCCCTTCCAGATGCAACCCAGTTCTGGGAAAAGTCCTTTTTCAACAAAATCAAAAAATGTGCAAGCTACAAAAACACAAGAATCCATGCATAATTCATGTCCAGACTATTAGTGTGCATACATGCAAAAGTGACACCGCCATGTGCTGCCCTGCCATGTAGTGCCTTTAGAGCTGTTTGCAGATCTGTTTTAAAGAGTTAGTTCAACCAAAATGAAAATTCTTTTATTAATTACTCACCCTCATATTGTTCCATTCCCAGAGACCTTGGTTCATCATCAAAATACAAATTAAAATATTTTAGAGGCAAACTGAGAGATGTTCAAAGTCCAGAAAAGAAACCAAAAGCATTCCACATTTAACTTCATAATCATATGAAGCGATAAAAATCTATTTTGTGAGCCAAACAACCAGTTAAAACAACTTTGTTTTACCTTTGTTATCTCGTCAGGTCATGGTGCGTGCTTAATACAGGCAAAACAGTGTATTGGTATTAGAGTCAGCAATGCAACATACAAACAACATAGTAAATGCACAGCTTAATTTCACGCAAAAGACATTGACAAACAAAGTCAATTTGCAATGTTTTTTTGTTCACAAAAGTGTTCTTGGGCCTTTATTTTGATATTCATTGCTTTTTTGGAATGTGTACCATTTCTGTATATCGAAAACAAGAGAGCTCCTGGATTTCTATCTAAAAAAAAAAAATCTTAATTTGTGTTCTGAAGATGAACACACATCTCAGGGGGATTGGAAGGACATGAGTGTGAGTAATACAGTTGAAGTCACAATTATTAGCCGTTCTGAATTATTAGCCCCCTGCTTGTTTTTCCCAATATCTTTTTTCCTGATTTTTCAACACATTTTTAAACATAATAGTTTTAATAACTAATTTATTTTATCTTTACCATGATGACAGTAGAAAATATTTTACTTGTTATTTTTCAAGATACTAGTATTTAGCTTAAAGTGCAATTTAAAGGCTTAACTAGGTTAATTCTGTGAGTTAGGGTAATTGGGAAAGTCATTGTATAACAGTGGTTTGTTCTGTAGACAATTGAAAAAACATAGCTTAATAAGGGCTAATAATATTGACCTTAAAATATTTTTTCTTTATATAT
>CAIGQQ010011173.1:11818403-11845689 GCA_903798035.1 Danio albolineatus | reverse complement strand
ATATATAAACTGCCTTTATTCTAGCCGACATAAAACAAACAAGACTTTCTCCAGAAGAAAAAATATAACAAATACTTTGAAAATTTTCTTGCTCTGTTAAACATCATTCACTCGTTCATTTTATTTTTGGCTTCGTCTCTTTATTAATCAGGGGTCGCCACAGCAAAATGAACCTCCAACTTATCCAGCATATGTTTTACGCAGTGGATGCCCTTTCAGCTGCAACCCATCACCATCACAGGGCATACACACTCATTCACACACATACACTATGGCCAACTTAGCTTACCCAATTCACTTTAAGCGCATAATCTTGAGCTTGTGGGGGAAACCAGAGCACCCAGGGGAAACCTACGCGAACACGAGGAGAACACGCAAACTCCACGCAGAAATGCCAACTGACCCAGCCGAGGGTCGAATCAGTGACCTTCTTGCTGTGAGGCAACAGCGCTACCCACTTAAAACCGCTACCCACTTAAAACTCCAAATAAACAAAATTTGGGAAATATTATAAAACAAAAGAAAATTCACAGGAGGGCTAGTAATCTTTTGTTAAACAAACCCTTTAACGAAGAACATCTTTAAAAATGCAAAAGAAAAATAATACGTTCCTCACATAAGCACATCACTATCATACAACAGCAACCTCTTATGGTCTGAGGAGACTTTCACCAACACAAAATCATGCTCGAACTCTGTTTACATCTGTCTGTGGCCCAGCTCATTACAAGATGTGTCCTGTAAACAGCAACTCCCTTGACACACTTAGAGAGATGGCCAACACCAATACAATCTTGCTGAGCCTTGAACTTGGATAGCGTCAATGCCAACGTCGCGACACCGTTCCTATTCACTGTCACCCAGGCGTGACATGGCTTTGGCCCTGACCGTGATCTGTTATTGCAATCGAATAACAGAGTCTGCCGTCATCACAGCCTCTCTCATTAGCCTTGGCCGTGTCCGCTGCGCTCTAATGAGACAAGTCTTTAATGTAAAGTTGTTCTCCGGCGAGGGCCTGCTGATGAGGGTGCGCGTGTGTTTTGGAGCCATTGTCGAATTACCTTGGCGTCTGACTGAGAGGAGACACCTGGGCCTCGCCGCCGGATAGGGGTTAGTCGCGGCTACGGTGCTCCCACGGGACAGGGTCCCATCTGCGAGAGGTGCTGAGGTAAATTCTCATCGGGACAGCGGGTGGCTCCATGAGAGACCTCGTCTTTATCTGTCTGATGGCCATGAGAGGCTTTTGTTTGAAGACATGCGGGAGAATTTGGGATGACGGAATAACATAATGAACTAAAGGATGCTGCCCATATGAATCTCTCTGGCATGTGGTGTCATTTTCATTTGTCTGTTTAGGTATTCATTTGGCGCGGTGAGGATGTAGGAGTGGTTTTCCACTCAAGGTAGCAAATGATCACCTATTTGCATATATCACTGTACATAAAAGGGAAAGATTCTTTGTTAAAATGCTTCTATTTTTCAGACCTGGGCTCCTTTTTTTGATTATATAGGAATCCCTCTAAGTCTCTAAGACTAAAAGTTTGTCTGTTAGACTCAGCCTAGACAAAAGAAAAATGTAATTTGCCTTTTTGTAAAATAATTTAGTATTTTATGTCCTTATTCTTTATTATTCATTATTTTTGTGTTTATTTGTTTATTTAATTACAATTCAATTTTAATAATTTTTATTACATTTATTATAATTTTTCAGGGTGTCACAGTGGGTAGCACAATCGCCTCACAACAAGGTTGCTGGTTCGAGCCTCGGCTGGGTTGGTTGGTATTTCTGTGTGGAGTATGCATGTTCTCCCCGTGTTTGCATGCTCTGGTTTCCCCCACAAGTCCAAAGACATGCGCTTTGGAGGAATTGGGTTAGCTAAATTGTCCATAGTGTATATGTGTGGATGAGTGTGTATGGATGTTTCCCAGTGATGGATTGCAGCTGGAAGGACGTCCGCTGCATAAAACATATACTGGATAAGTTGGTGGTTCAATCCTTTTTGGTGACCCCTGTTTAATAAAGGGAACTAAGCCGAAAAGAAAATGAATGAATGAAAATTTTTTCATGTGGGGGTCAGGATTAAATTATTCATTCATTCATTCATTCATTCATTCATTCATTCATTTTCTTTTCGGCTTAGTCCCTTTATTAATCCGGGGTCGCCACAGCGGAATGAACCGCCAACTTATCCAGCATTTGTTTTACGCAGCCGATGCCTTTCCAGCCGCAACCCATCTCTGGGAAGATTCAAATTATATGATGGATATTTTCTTATTACTCAATGTAAATTTCTGACATGTTTTACACTAAAAAGAATCAATAAAAATATATTTGGTAAAAATCTATTTTAGCTTAACGTGGGCAGACAGGAAAGAGTCAAAAACTGTGAAGAAGGTGAGATACAAAACTTCTCAAAAGCACCTGCTGGCTATAATTATAGTTAAAAAGTCTTCTGTCGGCAGCATAGTTTAACAATTTATTAATTCACTCATCCATTTTCTTTTTCAGCTTAGTCCCTTTAATTAATCTGTGGTCGTCACAGCGGAATGAACCACCAACTTATCCAGCATATGTTTTATGCAGCGGACGCCCTTCCAGCTGCAACCCATCACTGGGAAACATCCATACACACTCATTCACACAGATACACTACGGACAATTTAGCTTACAAAATTCACCTATAGCGCATGTCTTTGGACTTGTGAGGGAAACCAGAGCACCCTGAGGAAACCCACGCGAACATGGGGAGAACATGCAAACTCCACACAGAAATGCTAACTGACTCAGCCAAAACTCAAATCAGCGACTTTCTTGCTGTGAGGCGATAGCGATACCCACTGCGCCACCACGTCAACAGGTTAACAATTTAGTGTTTCCCAAAATACAGTTCCAGAAACAGAATCTGGTTACAAAAATAGTTTCTTGTTAATGTGACATATGGGAACAGATCATGCTTTTGGTGAAAATGATAATAAGCGAACAAGCAGTGCAATCTATATTTTTTATTTCATGCATAATCGTTTAATATAAGTTTCTGTTTGTCAAAATAAAAAAATTATTTAAGTAAGTGCATTTTTTTCATTTTAATACATATTTATGAATGCACAATTATGCATACAAAGAAGAAGACTGTTGGGAAAAACTATATATTTTTGATTATTTTTTGACTCTTTGTTCATTACACAGTTTGGTATTGGTCATTATTCATATTGGTATTGCTAAAGGAGAAATATGAACTGAACTTCTTTTGTTGAGTCTGATTTGTTTGCATACTAATGATGCATTTTTTTCAGAAGTAAATAAATGCTTGTCTAAAAGTTTCTTGAGCTCTGTAGCAAAACTTCCTGTGAGCACAGAATATTTGCAGTTGAGAAAGGCTTAGGCTTTTAATGTTGTGCAGACAATTTGTACAAAAAGAGGACGTATGGATGGGTGCGGCCAATGGAGAACTGGAGAATGATTGACAAGTGACGAATTTCACTAAACTCCACCTGTTAATATCAGCTGCCTATAGAAGTTGGAGTCAGAAAATGAACACTGTTGCAGACCTCCTGAATGTAACTTTTTCATTGCATTGAGGATAACAGAGTTCTGTGAATCGAATCATTAATTTGTATCCAATAAATTACGATTTTTGACATTGAAGAAAAACTTCTGACCTTTTTTATTGAACACACATGAAATTGATTGATTAATCCAACAAGTAATAAAGGTGTGGTTAATTTGTTAAATATAACTTTTTCTGAATTAATTTTCAGTTGGCAAGAAATTTATTAAGCAAGGTTCACTTACAACCAACCAACCTTCTATTGGTCAATATGCTAAATTCGTTTCACTTGCATCAACTCAAGTTTGCGTAAGAACCTTTATTACCTTCAAGAAAAACTACCATTTGCACTGATAACCACAGAAATTACTGAAATTTGCCAGGAAAATCCATAAATCTAGGATAAATGTGACTGCACAAACAAACTAAATCAAATACATATTTCAGACAAATGTGTAACCATACTGTTAAAGTCACATTCGCATAAATTAGCTTTATTGGCTTATTTGCCTTTATCTACAACCCATAAGACACATTTTGGATTTTAAACAAGTCGAGATTAACTATAGATTGCAACAAAATGTCTTCTTCAAGTTTACGATTTTAAGGCATGAACTTCTGTTTTTTTAAGTTTAACCAAGTTAAACGTATCAGGAAACAGATGTGAGTAGCTAGTTTCCACACCACTGTATCATAGTAGATTAAGCCGAGAGTTATGTACTTGTATGGTAAACACATTGCTAGTGAATCATTCAGGAATTCAAATGAATCACTGAATCAGGGTCTTTCAGACTAAACTGCAGAAACTTAACCCAGTGATCTACTGAATGAAGAACTGTTTTTAACATATCTGACTCACTTTGATACTATCTTATATTATATTTTGTTACATAAAACTGCAGAAAAAAAAATCTGAAAGAATGGTTATCCTGGGTTCTTTTTTATGTTATTACAATATCTAAGTCAAAAAATATTAAGAGTATGATGGTCTTGTGTCATGGTAAATGGCAGCTGTATAAATATAGATTCTTTGTTGTATTACACATTTGACAGATGCTTTTATGTAAACAAATACACTGCACTGAACGTGGTTTAAACATAGTAGATCTGATAGGATTTTTCTGTTGATGGCTAAGATTCACAAAACAAAATGACAAAAAAATATAAATAAAATAATAATCCAAATGTTTGCACCGGACTTTTTCTTCTATAGTGTGATTTTTGGTCTTTTGTTTTGAATTCAATCAGGTTCAATTTATAATAATCCAACCATATCTAGAAAATAAATTTTACTCACCAAAAACCCTTCCCCGATCTGGTCTCCAGAAAGATTCACTGAACTTCGGTCCTACAAATAAAAAAAATAATAATAATTTTATGTCTTGAATAAGAGATTTGAATGTATATCAACTCAATTACACATCTGTCTTTCTTTACGACACCAATTAGCAAATCCTTTCTAATTTTACACCCTTTCTATATGTCATTTTTGTCACCTTTAAAAAAGCTATATATAAAATGTTATAAATATTGCAAATTTAAAAGATGTTCATCTACAATTTCAGTATTGTTTAAAAATTTGCCTATGGCATACAAAAGTAAAGTGAAGAACATATGTCAAGGAAAGATCCACTGTATTGGAAAACCAAAACAGTACATACTGTATATCAGTACATATTGGATATATTTATATTTTCACTCTAAAGCTTGCATGCACTATTGTGATTTGCACTGTAGGTCCACCTGACGATAAGAACCGTCAGTCAGCTGATGTTTATATGATTTTTTTCTGTTATGTTATATTATTTGTGGGGCGACATGGTGGCGCAGTAGGTAGCGCTGTAACCTTCACAGCAAGAAGGTCGCTGGTTCGAGCATCGGCTAGGTCAGTTGGCATTTCTGTGTGGAGTTTGCATGTTCTCCCCGTGTTCGAGTGGGTTTCCTCCGGGTGCTCCGGTTTCCCCCACAGTCTAAAGATATGCAGTACAGGTGAATTGGGTAGGCTAAATTGTCTGTAGTGTATGTATGTGAATGAGAATGTATGGATGTTTCCCAAAGATGGGTTGCAGCTGGAACGGCTTCTGCTGTGTATAACAAATGCTGAATAAGTTGGCGGTTCATTCCGCTGTGGTGACCCGGATTAATAAAGGGACTAAGCCGAAAAGAAAATGAATGAATTATATTATTTGTTTATTTATTGCTAAATAGGGTTATTTTTTATTGAAACTGCAGAGCCAATGCTTCAAAACTTCATTCTGTGTATATGTACATGCGAATTACATTAAAGTTTAACAATAGAGATTACATTCAGAAAAAGAGAAAAAATAAAGATTAAATAAATTGTAAAATAACACCAATAAACAATTTCTCAATGTACAAAAACTACTCAGCTGTCTTTAACATCGTGCATAACATAAAGTGTATGGATGAAGGGGAAAAAAACACACACATTTTAGTATTTCAGTCTGTTTTCATTATGCTTTAGGTGAAAAAAAAGAGAGAAGCCTGCCTCATAATGAAAGCCTCCAAACCAAAAAATGTTTTTTTTCTAGAGTTGAGTCTGCAGGTGCTGCAATCAGCCGCACCGCTGACTGAATCTAATGATCATTCACACCACCGTGATAATGATCTGATCTGAAGCCAGTCGAGGGAGATGAGATGAAACAGAATTTGAAGATGGATGTAAAAAGCTCCCATCATTGACGACTTACTCATATATTAAAAATAAATAAATCAGCATCGGCATCACTGGCATACTTCTGGATTCTAATACAGTATGTAGATCTAAATCCAGATTTCTAGGGTTTGTGTGTCTTAGAGGTTAAAGCATGGAAGGGCATCACAGGAGGAATCTTGGCAGAGCTCACTTTGTAGGACAAGTAGCACATCTGTGACCCTGTAGGGGTTCGTTCACACGTGGACATCCTGAATATGCAAAATTGCTGTCTGGCAGCCATCATGCAATGAAGGGGGATGTTTATAAAAATATTCTCACTTCCAAAACGCACGAAAAAAAAAATATCACAATTTGCTCTAATTGACTGTGAATGCATGTGCGCATTTTTTTGTTCGTAGGGGATAAACTGGCATATCTCTGCCCATTAGACATTATGCAAATAAGCACTTTGGGCTTTATAAAAATGCGGAGGAATTTGGACTGCCAGTCCTAAAAGCAATCGCTCCGACACAAACTCGCTTAAACGCTTCCAGCATCTTGGCTAAAATGCTAAATTATGAAATAATAATCGTAATTATCTGCGCTTTCACAACGCCCCTTAATGTTTCGAAGGGTCATTAGAATTTCTCTCACATTCAGCCATTTAAAGGGCTTTCATGACTTCGCTGATGATATTAAAAAAAAGTGCTTGATTTCACGAAGCTGTGAGTTACTATGTGATCTGACTAAGAAGTGCACTTCTTAATGTCGGTAAGGCGTTTAGAAATGCCTCTAGAGCGAGTCTAATCAGAAGGCCATGCTTCTGATCATGAGCAAACATATCCGTTCCCTCATTAAGCCCAAGGTATGGCAATGCATGTCCGTGGGGTATAATATGCATACGCTAAGAGATTTCTATTTCAGATTTGCATCCACAAATATAATGTCCAGTGATGTACTACAAAGGCAATTCTTTTACAATACCGGTTTGTGGCTATTCATTATTCATATTCATCATGGTTGAAGGACTCTTTATAACGCATCTTTGATGAGAAACACCTTAGGCAAAATTTGCACACAATTGAATTGAATCATCTGCATGATGGGGTTGCTATAATTCGTAAGATAATAGCGATTTTTTTTTAAGCTGATGAAAAACACATTGCATATATCTTTATTATCAGGCTGTAAGCAGCTTCAGCTTACTTTTATGAACTACGGAGACCCTATCCTGTCATCTTCAGGTTTTTTAAAAGGTTATGCTGTCTCCTGACTCTACATCTAACCTTTAGCAGACATCAAACACAATGAAGTTGTCAGAAAACTCTCAGCAATGGGCAGAAAATGGTGTCGCTGTTCTTAGGACGGGCCGTGACCTTTGACCTTAAATAGACTTTCTGTTAAATCATGTGAGCAGCTGTGAGACTGCAGCTCGGTTAAACTGTATTCCCTATAGGATGACAAATGTTAGATTTTTTGAAACAAAAATAAACTCAACAGCCTTACTAAATCATGAGCATTACTTAAGGTGTGATCCATGCATAATAAAGAGCAGATAACTAGGCTTTTGTGTTTGTTTTTTTTTGCACATTTGTGTCGGCCAGATGGCTGACTAATCATCAAAAACTTGCTGAATTAATCCACGCATAAAGAAAGAACAGACCTGCAACATGGAAACATGCAATGCATAAAAAAGTATCTCTATAAAACCATACAAGAAAAGCATGATTGCATGCATTTTTAGAAACATAATTTATTTACTCGTTTAGTTTTATTTCTTGTGGTTGAAACACATGCAAGAAAATCTGTCAATTCTGTTGCCAATTTATCTGCCAAAGTCTGTCAGAGGCAACGTAGAATTTAATAACGAGGATGAGCAACCCCGCCTAGTGGTCGGCTGTGGTACTTTCCTTTAGTGTAATGAAACATAATAGACATATTCTGCTGTGGAAAATGTCAATCATTAAAATAATTATATAAAAATTCAGTACAATATTATAGTTTAAAATAAAAAATGTACATATGCTTTTCATTTGTATAACATACATGAGAACATGCTGTTACATAATTACACTGAGGAAATTTAGAAAATTGCACCTGTTGCATGTTTTATCCTAGTTAGTTTTCACCTCATGTTTAGTTTGAGCCATTCTTTGGTTTAGGAAAGAGTTTTCAGGCTCAAGAAAGTGGGTTAGTTTTTAACTGGCTTTATTGCTATTCAGTCACTCTAACCAGCTAACCCGCTCTGGAGCATGTTTTATTTGGGATTTGAGAAATTCCAAATCAACACTGGATAAATCAGATAATCACTTCCCCTGCATCTCCATTTAATAAAAAAATGATGAAACTGGTTGGATTTTACTGGTAATTATTTATTATACAGCAGTAAACATCTGAAAAGGATCAAAAAGAATAATAATAATCAAAATGTCTGAAGGGTGCTGTTTGATACACATTTTTGGTTTTAAGACCACTTTGAATTTTATCCATTTTATATGTTACATGACCTGTGTATTTATATCACAGGAATTGCAATTATAAACAATTAATATAATTTATTCATTTAACTATTACTTAATTTAAATAAATAAATAAATAAACAAACTCTTTTTGAACATTTCTACCAAGTGTTGATGAACCTGGCTTGGATTTGTTGAATTTTGTTAAAGGGATAGCACACCCAAAAAAAAAAACATATATGAGCAATTCCAGCGTTATGGATGTGACATTAGCAGTAAAAACTCAAAACATAAACTCACAGATAAGGTATATGTTAACATTATATTGAAACATCTGTTTACATTTTCTAAAACAAATATACACAGACTTATGTACGGTGGCCGAGAAAGGTTAACGCGCTGCAATTTAAGAAAGCACATGCAATAACAGAAAACACCAGCAAATTAAGATACGATTTTCATCAATTTGACAGCACACCTGTTACAAATTCTCACAACACAAACAACAAAAGAAATGCGCAGCAAGTTATTCAAAACACAACGAAAGAAAACGCGCAGCAAAGCTGGTGAAAACACAACGGAAATGTTTCAAGAGGACCCAAAAACATGACGGACACCGCTGCTAAGATACGGATGTAGTTAATTTATTTAATAACGCAACATTTCAGTTGATCATTAATTAGACTGATAATTCACAAAAGACAACGGAATCTTGTAATCAGGATATTACACCTTTCAAAGACCACCAATTACTTCACTGAACAAGTCACGGCGGGTCCGTATCAGCTGGGTCCGTCATCATTTTTCTATTTATGAAGAAAAAGCTTCGTTATGGATGTGACACTTTTCTGTTATGGATGTGACGCATGTGAAACTTCCACTCGTGAGATTTTGGTAAATTAAATATAATTGTTTGAAAACATCGACCGAAACATTTTAGAGTTTTTGTACAGCACTGTAAAATACAAGAATACACAAAAAAATTAGAAGGGTTTCGCTATTTATGATGACAACTTAATTTTTTCATGGCAAGGTTGACATTTGCATGGAATTGCTCATTTGCAACCCAGTACTGGAAAACATCCATACACACTCATTCACACACATACATTACGGTGGAGATAACAAGGGGAGAACATTCTATTCAATGTTTATTTCTATAGCACTTTCACAATGTAGATTGTGTCAATGCAGCTTAACATAGAAGTTCTAGTAAAGTCCAGATTTCAGGGATGAAGTTTAGTTTAGTTCCGTTCAGTGTGATTTAACTTTCACTGCTGAAATGTCAAACACTGAAGAGCAAATCCACACAGAAATGGCCACTGACCCAACCGGGACTCGAACCAGCAACCTTCTTGCTGTGAGGCGACACTAACGTGTATATGTATATATATATATATGTATTCAAACCTTAATAAGTTTCAATAGATATATTGAACAAAGCTGAAAAGCTGTAACCACTGACTTCCATATAGTGGGAAAAACCACTCGCACTTTACTTCAGCTTATTCCCTACTTTTTTCAGGAGTTGCTATATTGGAGTACAACCATCTGTGCTGGGAAACAACCACACACTCTCACATTCATAAACTGCTACAGCCAATGCTCTATATGCACAGCTAGTGATTTTCAGCCAACAATAAACTTCCGGTGAAAGGTTAATGTGACTATTTTCAAGTTCATAAGTTTCCTTTTACAGAATCGATGTTGTAGTGTAATTAAAAAATAATCAGTTAAATAGAGTTAAGCATTAATTTAGTTGTAGATCGTGTAAATGCTAGCTGCAGGCTAGTGCAGAAACATTGAAAATACTAGGGTAACATATATTTTCATATTTTAAAGATATGGCCAGGGGAAAGGGAATTTAATGCGGTGCTTGTCCAGTCTGAGACCCACTTCATATTGTATATCTATCAGGCAGTGAAGATCACTGATTTTTAAAGAAATCAGATCTTAGAAGTGGCGATCACTAGAAGCTCTTGAGCTGGCTGACTGAAAATTAAAAGTCTGTGTGCATATACCCCATCTATTTTATCCAATTCACCTATAGTGCATGTCTTTGGACTGTGGGGGACACCGTATTACCCAGAGGAAGCCCACGCAAACACAGGCAGAACATGCACACTCCACACAAAAATGCCTCCTGCTTTAGCTGGGACTCGAACCAACAACCTTCTTGCTGTGAGGAAATTGTGCCAACTAACCACTTAGCCACCGTGCGACCAACGAAACATCAATAGCATACTACAGAAGTTCAACATTTCTTCTTTTGTGTTCCAGAAAAGAAAGAAAGTGAAACAAGATTAGGAACAAGCAAACAGTGATGAGAGAATGTTCAGTTTTGGGTGAACTGTCCCTTTAACTCTGAAACAGGCCACACTCACAGTCCATATCACTTCACCATATAATCACAAAAGTTTTTTAAAGTCTACAACTGCAAAGGAGCCAAAAGCCACAAAAAACAAGCAAATAAATAAAAGGATAAAAAAAAATTATTTCTCTCATGTTTTTCACATTATTACAATCATTGTATTTGGAAAGCTCTCGTACAAACACGCGGAGTCAAACAGACGTGCAGAAGCGTCTCACAAGTTTATCTGTAAATTATGTAACCTAAAAACACTATTTATGAGTAACGAGGTAAAGTGACGCTGGCAATGTAGGCACTGGCTGTTTTTGAAGCAGGTAAACGTGTTTTGGCTAATAGAAACGCTGCTAAACTGTAAGAGATGCACAGACTTGGGTAACACTAAATCTCTCTCTCTCTCTCTCAATTACTAACAAACTTTAACTTTAAAATGAGCTTTTGGAATTAACTGGGGCTTGGAATGTTTGAAGTAAGAAAGATACAAATACCTGACAAACGTCTTGTGACATCATATCGACAATGTCTTGAGGTGTGGTGTTAAGCGTAATAACTGACTCAAGCTGTCAAAGCCTGTCCTAAACTTTCTGTAGTATTGGAACGGACCGGCAGATTGCTGCGTCCCAAATGGCACACTATGCACTTATGCACTATGGGCATATGCACTTACACACTCAACGGCATTGTATATGTATCAGTGTAGTGTTGTCCCTAATGGAGCATGAACACTAATGGTTCTTTCTTAAAGCAATCAGCGGCACAAGATCCATTCCAGGTTTTCCAAAAGCGCTATAAAATTAAATTAAATTAAATTAAATTAAATTAAATTAAATTAAATTAAATTAAATTAAATTAAATTAAATTAAATTAAATATTTTTTTAATTCTATTTTATTTTGTTTTATTTTATTTTATTTCATTTCATTTCATTTTTATTTTATTCCAAAAATAAAAAATAAAACAAGCCATGCATGCGCCATGCAAATCACATCAGCTTTCACTCCGTCCACACCACCTCTTACTTTCACTGCTCTGTAAACTAGTCAGCCTGGCCTGTAATGCTTTTGCAAGTGTAATATGACATTTATAATTTGTAATAATACATTTACTTTTAACACTTCCAAAGATGTGACAATATTTCTTAATAATAGATATTTAGAGTAGACCAGAAAGTGATAGTGTTTGTGGCTATATCATTTTTATAAAATGGCTGTACTAATTTTACGAATTGATATATTTTCTACGCGATATTAATATAAGAGAGACTTCAAAAATAACAAAACTCTGAACTGTCATAATGAAGCCGTCAGTCGTGCCTGTAGTGAGTGCACGCGCACGCTTTCTCTCTCTGCCCCCTCCCCTTAGCAACAGAAGCAAGATGGCGGCCCCCAGTAACGCTGAGCGTTCTCCTGATCCATCGGTGCCGCTGAAGATTCCCAAAACCGAGGTTCCTTCCCCGGAATCCGAGGATCTGAGTGACAGTAACCAATACCATTCCAACCCCTCCACCCCTAACAGATTCTCTCCTCTAAACGTCGGGGTTTCGCTGTCCGGGGGCGCAGGCCGAAGCGGATCGGCCTCTGCCTCCAACAGCTTCACCGCCTGCCGGGGCATGTCCTGGACCCCGTCCGAAACCAACGCGCTGATCGCCGTGTGGGGCAACGAGCGGCTGGCGGAGGCGCGGATGCAGCAGCTGGAGGTGGCCGGGACGGTGTTTTCTGGCAAGGCTCCGGGGCCAGCGATGTACGAGCGGGTGTCCAGAGCGCTGTCAGAGCTGGGCTACGAGAGAACCCCGTCCCAGTGTCGAGAGAGGATGAAGGTAAATCAACACAGACACCAAATAACACATCGACGCACATGGCTGTCACTCACATATGCTCGGAGACTTGTTGTCATGTTTATTTGGCAGTTGCTTTTTATTACTCAGAGCTTTGGTGGAGCTGTCAAAATCAAAAGCTTATGTCTCATCGTGTTGACCCACAGGGGTTTGGTGTAGATGGCAAACTCAAAACACAAGACAGTGATTGGGAGATCAAATATTAGACATCATACATTAAAATGACATATTAAAGCTTCAATGCCCAAACTGCTATATATTTTAATCACTTATGCTTCCCAGTGTAACACTATACATGAGCCAGTCATATAAGTATTACCTATAATTTATTATATTTTATTGTTTATTACTATTATTAATTTACTTTTCTATTAGTGTGTCTAATTGTTTCATTTCACATTCATTGTTAACACTTTACAATATAAGGTTGTATTAGTTTATGTTTACTGACATGATTGAACAATGCATTTATTATATTTATTCATCTTTGATAGTTAATGAAAACACAGTTGTTCATTGTTACTTTATGTTAACACATAGTGTCTTAACTAATGTTGTCAAGCATTTCTTTGGATGTTACTAGTGCAATATTATGTTGAACTATGATTCATAAATGCAAATGTACCTATTGCTCATTCTTAGTTAGGGCTGCACAATATATCGTTTCAGCATCGATATCACAATGTAATCATTCACAATAGTCACATCACAGGACATATGCAATCTTGAGTTTGTAGTATAATTTATCATTTGCATGTGTTTTTCATGCCTGTGATTGTATAATGATTTTAAAAGCATTCGGGCATAAGAAATTGTGCCATTTGTGACCTTAACTACGATTAATTTAATTGAATTATTTTTATTTTTGTCATTCAGTTACTATACTAGAATATTGCTACGGGGAATTATAAAATACTGTATTTCAATTGTATGTTTGCATGATTGTATTTATAGATTGTGTAGGGCCTCGCACATGTAATAAATAATTATGTAGTGCGTTAACTTTAAATTAGCTCAATGGGAATATAACAGAATTTAAAGTGGCTCCAAAAGAATCAACTCTTTTGAACTGAACAAACGATTCATCCAGCGCTCGTTTGAACAGACAGTGCTGTTGACTCTAAAATGAATATTGCTATTCGAAATAAAGAAACAACTTTTATTACTTAAGCAGGGTAACAAGATCTAGGTATAAGGCAGTAGATTCATGAATATACACAGGCCCCTTTCCTTCAAATACAAAAGATACTTTATTGACTACAAACAAAACTAAGGCCCCACAATTGTTATGCATGAAAATACTCACATGCAAATACAGAAATACGCTGCAAATAGCTCAGACCACAATAAAAATGTGTCTGGGGTGCCCAAAAAGTTTATATTTTGTTTATTAGATTTTATGGAGATGCAAATAGTAAACATTAATTCATCAATCTCTGACTAAACACGTGCATGAAAAAAACAGCACATGCAAATACAGAAATGAACTGCAAATAGCACAGACAACAACCAAAATGTGTCGGGGACCCCAAAAAGTTTGTAGTCTGTTTATTAGATTTTATGGAGATGCAAGTAGTAAACATTCATTAATCAATCTCTGACTAAACACGTGCATGAAAATACTCACACAAATTGCAAATACAGAAACACATTGCAAATAGCCAGACAACAACCAAAGTGTGTCGGGGGACCCCAAAAAGTTTATAGATTGTTTATTAGATTTTATGCAGATGTACTCCCACTGCAGAATCATCCTAATCAATCTAACATTATAAATCTATTCCAAACAGAGATATTTAGTAATCTGGTGAAATTGTGTTTATATAGCAATATATATCGCAAAATAAAAAAAATATCACAATGTTCGATTTTTAGTCCATGTTTGTAAATACATTATCTGTTGTAAAATTTGGCCAAATTTTTTTACCCTTTTTGTGCAGGTGGCCTACTTAAAAGGCTGTCATATAGTTTGTGTGTGTGTGTATATATATAGTAATTAGTATATAATAAGTAGGGCCACACGGAATCTGCGCGCGCAGAATTCCGCAGATTTTTAGCCCATCATTGATTCTGTTTATTTACTTGGGTAAATGTGTGGAAATGTATATTTATTCAGTTTTTAAATTAATTTCAGTAATAATATTGACTAATATGAAAATCTTCATATTATTTTTTACAATACAGTTTGTAAAGTACTATTTTCTGCCTTTTAGATGAGATTTTATTTGAGAGACTTGCTTTGTTTACCAAATAAACTAAATGTAATTGAATTCGCATTGTAAACATTAAATAAAAGTTTAAAAGGTATTACTTTTTATTTCATATATAAAGTTTTTAGTTATGATACTGACAAAATCATTCCACCTAAATCTGCTGATTTTTAACAAAATACTCTGCAGAAATAGCAAAAAATGTCCACAAATTCCGTCTGTCTAATAATAAGTAATTAAATCGACTACAGTGTGCAAAGGACCCCTTTGTTGTTGTTATTGTTGTTGCTTTTACAACAAATTCCATTTGACCCCCCCCCCCCCCCCCTATTTTTTTATTAGGTGTGCTAACAGTATTTAACAGTATTATTCATTTTTAAAATAACACTGCAAAGTCTGGATTTATTTCATAGTTAAAGCTTCAAACATTCAATTACTTATTTCAACTGAATGCTTTAAAATTGCTTGGCTTGTTTACATATTAACAGATCTGGAAAATACATGCATAAATAATAAACTTTTACTCTATTATGGTGAAACTATGCAGTTAAAGCTTTCCAAAGTGCAGGACCTGGTCAGCTATGATTCCTCCCTAAGGCACATCCTGCAATGTGACTATTACGGATGCTGTAATAATATATAATGTCAATACTAATATGAAACTACATATATTATGCAGCTTTATTATGACTCCACAATTGCATCTGCATTTTCTGGTTAAATGTGTCATCTTCACATGTATTTCAGATTTTACATTATGACCTTGACCTCTGTGTTCTGCAGACTCTTAGACGGTGTTATAGCCGAGTAAAAGAGCATGGCATTGGAAAGAGGAAGAGCAGTTACTCCATCGAACAGCTGGAGAAGGTGTTTGGACAGGGAGGCTGGGATTCCCAAAGCTGTCAGCCTGTGCTGATCAACAGCAGCGGCCTCTACCAGGAGATGGAGTCAGACGGCAGCACTATGGAGGATTACTCTCAGGAGGACTGGTGCAATCAGGACCTCTCTGCTGCCTTCAATGAGGGAGATATAGAAACAGGTGAATACAATATTATTGTCAAAATCTGAATATGTTTAAAGTAACTATTGAAATATCCTCCTTAAAGAGAAGTGGTGGAGCCTATTGGTTAAAAATGTCAACTTGTTGGCTTCAGACTTTAAACAGTTCTACTCAAAATCTGAATTGAGAAAACAGAATTTTACATAAAGTTCCTTAAATCATTTATTCACATGTTTCTATACATACAGTCAGGGTTTGACATTAACACCTGCAAACCCGCTAAATGCACGTAGATTTTACCTGTGGCGGGTTAGACAGACATCCCCACTAGTCACGTTGGCTGGTTGAAAATAATTTTTAAAATGCCAGTGATGCTTTGTCACTAAAGATTAGAATGTTAATTTAGGACCGTTTGTCAATATGGGTGCAGATGTGATCTTAGAATGGAGAAGCCGCACGACTGACTCCCCTAAAGCATCCAAATGCAGTTGTACAGGTAGAAATGTTTACATTTCAGTTGAGTTAAGAGATAACTCTAATATTTGGTAGAAAAACCCTAATTTTCAGTCACAGCAAATCAAAACAAATGACTGTTTTTATTTAAAATGTGCAATAAATATTATCAGACATTTACAGAATAAAAACCAATACAAATCACTCAATCAATGTTTATTTTTTGTTCAATAGTATGACAATTTAATATAATTCTGACTTTTTCCCTCAATAATTAAATCCCCCAATTATCTATTCCGTTATCTATATCTATATAATATCGATCATTCAAAGTATGTATAATATCGGCACATTTAATGCTAACCTCATACTCAGGCATAAAAATTTCACTCTTTTTTTGGTACATTTTACCCCCCTAACCCCCTAAATCATCTAAATTGAGTTATACTTAAAATTCAGTTATTTTTATATTTAATTTAGATGTTGTTATACAGAGGCTAAGACAAATAAAACAATATATGTGTCCACATACAAAAATCTAAACATATATCAATCAGTAGCATAAGAGGTACTGCATTTGTTGCTTGTGCCACTATTTTGTTCCATAAACTATATAAACAGATCCCAAATTTTAAGGTAGTTCTTTAGTTGCCCCTTATTGACCTTATCCTTCAAGTACGAGGGGGCACAGCCATTGGAGTCATTTTGGCTCGAGGCTTCCGGTCTCGTTCACTTCCATAGATTTTTAGACATTAAAACAGCTCGTTATGCTGCTTCATGATGCAAACTGACATTTTTTTCTATTCTATTCTTCTTCTTTTTATGTATAGTCATGAACACACTTGTTAATAGAGCAAAAAGTTTTTTTTATTCCTAGTCATTTCACCTATAGGAAACTGACTCGGAAGTTGTAAAAAAAATGCAAAAATGAGCACACGTTTGCGTCACAGAATAATGTCAATTAATTAATTCATTCATTCATTCATTCATTCATTCATTCATTCATTTTCTTTTCGGCTTAGTCCCTTTATTAATCTGGGGTTGCGACAGCGGAATGAACCGCAGACTTATCCAGCACATGTTTTACACAGCCCTTCTAGCCGCAACCCATCTATGGAAAACATCCATACACACTCATTCACACTCACACACTACGGACAATTTAGCCTAACCAATTCACCTGTACCACATGTCTTTGGACTGTGGGGGAAACCCACGGGAACGCTGGGAGAACATGCAAACTCCACACAGAAACGCCAACTGACCCAGCCAAGGCTTGAACCAGCGACCTTCTTGCTGTGAGGCGGCAGCACTATATTGTGCCACTGCGTTGCCAGAATAAGGTCAATACTGTAGATTATTCTTTCCAGTGCAATGTAATGTGACAAATCTTTCAACCAGTAGTCAATGGGTGGACGTTCTATATTCTTCTAATAGAGTGCTATCAAATGTCTTGCAATCATAAACTCACCATTTTTTTTTCAACAGAAGAGAACCAGCTTCCAAAGACCCGTGTTCTTCAGATACGATTGGAGCCATCCGAACACACACAGTAAGTTCAATCCTGTCCATTTCCCAATACATTTAAACAAGTGGTTCTCATTCCCGGTCCTCGGGCCCCCCCAGCTCTGCACATTTTGGACAGGAAGGAGAAGACTGGAATTGAGAACCACTGATTTAAACGCACAACGAAATATCAACTCACACCTCACTTCCTCACACAGACGCCAGGAAGTGATGCAGAACGTGATGCGTATCCTGGATTCGGTGGAAGTCAAGTGGGAGCACTTCCAGACGTGGACGGACTTCTCCCGCCTCCACCTCTCCAACAAACTCGCCATCTTCGGTGTAGGCTACAACACCCGATGGAGAGAAGATATCCGGTACCATTATGCAGAAATCAGCTCCCAGGTCCCTCTGGGTAAGCGACTACGTGAATACTTCAACCCAGAGAAAGCCGAGGGAAGGGTCATCATGACAAAAGTGCAGAAGATGAACTGGAAAAACGTGTATTATAAATTCCTGGACATCACTATTAGCGAGGCTCGCTGTTTGGAGCTGCACATGGAAGTCGATTGGATCGCAATTGCGCAGACGAGGGCAGCGGGGTGCAGTAACGGATCCCAATATCTCCTACCAGGGGGAATCCCAAAAACGTACGGCCTGTACGCTATCGGCTACGAGGAGAAGAGCGAGTCGGACAGTTCAGAGGACAAAACTTCTCCCTCGTCAGAGGAGGAAGAGATGGACAATTGCGAAAGCGTGGAGAAGGACAAGAGGACGTCCGCCAAAGTCACATACTGTTACCTCGGTATTGCAGAGGAAAGGACGCTACAGCAATGCCTGTTCCAGCACTTTCAGAATTCAGGAAAACACTACGGACGCGGAGAGCCGTCGGCTATAACCCGGTTCCTGCTGGACAACTGCGGCGGCCAGGCCACAGAGGACGCGCTTTCTGGATTACACATCTATATTAAATTCATCGAGGTGGAGCTGGACTTTCTCTCCGCTGGCTCTTTAGTGGAATGTTTAGAGACCGCCGTTGGTTATTCGTTAAAGTTCAACAAAAAGGATGCAATGTAATGGGCTTTTTTGCCCATTTTGAAGCTTTTTAAAGCCAGGATACTGAAGTTAAGACTTGAACTCAAAGTATTTATGTTGTGTGTATGTTGGGAAAGAGGGTGCTTTGCAGTATTTTTTTGTTATCAGGGATTGTATGGGAGCAACTGCCTTTTATTTAAAGGGATAGTTCACACAAAATTGAAAATTCCGTCATTGTTTACTCACCCTTCATTTGTTGTTTGAGTTTCTATCTTCTGCACTGTAAAATGTTGGATTCCACACAATTTATGCAATTTATGTTGGGACAACATGAAGGAATTAAGTTAACCTATTAGTTTTTATAAATGTATGTGGATTTAACATAAAACAATTAAGTTATTAAAAAAAACTCAATAATTGTGTTGTCTCAGATCATTTTAAATAAGTAGTTTGAACAAATAGCAAACGTAATTTTTTGAGTATGTGGAACGCAAAATCTTTTTTTTTTATTAAGAAAGTTACTATTGATTTCTGTTGTATTTGTTTTGTCTTGTTTTTTGTTTACTATGGAGGTCAATGGATTTGGTTTGGATCCATTTGAGGGAGGGTGATGAAATAAGGAGTAAATTTGTATATTTGGGTGAACTGTCCCTTTAAATCTCTCGAGCCAGAGATCCAAATGCAGGAACTGTCCAGAAAAAAAAGAATCCTCAACAAGAGTTCTTAATTATTCTAAGTATAAAGTCTATCTATATAGAAGTATAAATATATATTTAAGAGTATATATTGATATTGTCGAGCATTCCAGCATTTACAGTTTTAACATTCAAAGAATGTTTTTCATAAACAGTTTATTAATATTTGATTGTTTGTTTGTTTTTTATTTGTGAGATCACACAGTGTCTTTATGTATTGTTTCCAGGTCACAGTCTTGTTTACATGTTTGGAAGGACAAAAAAATAAATTGATGAAATGAAGTGCCGTTTATTCGTTGATGGTTTATAAATGATTTTTTTTCCCTTTTTGGAGATATATGAGGGACAGAAAAGTTAACCAATATATTTACACTGTGGGAAATAAAACTGGGAAACCAGTTGACAATTTAAAAATTCTCTGGATTTACCATTTATAGTAATGAATTTGAGCAAACTGTATTTATTTTTTGTTTTATTCTGTAAACTACTGATGACATTTCTTCCCAATTTAAAATAAAATATTGTCATTCATATTTGTTTCCATGAGATAACAAAAAGGTGCCAGGTTTTCAGATTTGTTTATGTTTTCTTTTGTATATATATACAAATGTGAACTTCAGAAGGGTTCAGAAATCAACATTTGTTCTAAAAGCCCTGATTTTTATGAATCACAGCATGGAAACATTTGTTATTCTGAACAATTTTTTGTTTTCTGGAAACAAAAAGGCTCTGGATGAGCAAATGTTTATTTGAAATTGGTAAGAAATGTTCTGATATTTATAGACTAAAATAATAACATTTACTCAAACCTATACGTAATAAAGACATAAATAAATGTGATGACACCATTAACTAACATTAAACATATAAATAATACATACTGGGCCTCACGGTAGCACAATCTCCTCACAGCAAGAAGGTCGCTGGTTCGAGCCTCAGCTGTGTGGAGTTTGCATGTTCTCCCCATGTTGGCGCGGGTTTCCTCCAGGTGCTCCGGTTTCCACCAAAAGTCCAAAGACATGCGCTATAGGTGAATTTTGGTAAGCTAAATTGGCCCTAGTGCAGGGGTGGGCAAACTCGATCCTGGAGGGCTGGTGTCCTGCACAGTTTATCTCCAACACTAATCAAACACACCTGAATGTGCTAATCAGTGTCCTCAAGATCACTAGAAATCTATAAGCAGGTGTGCTTGATTAGAGTTGGAGCTAAACTGTGCAGGATACCGGCCCTTTAGGATCAAGTTTGCCCATCCCTGCACTAGTGTTAGTGTGTGAATGAGTGTAAATGGATGTTTTCCAGTGATGGGTTGCAGCTGGAAGGGCATCCGCTGCGTGAAACACATGCTGGATAAGTTAGTGGTTCATTCCGCTGTGGCGACCCCCGATTAAAAAAGGGACTAAGCCGACAAGAAAATGAATGAATGAATAATACTGTAGCACATTGCTAGTTAATTTGACTTTATAGGAACTCATTGTAAAGTGTTACCACACTGTATGTTATGTTATGACAAAAAGTCATGACTACAAATGTTTTTTAAGTTACTTTTACTTATTTTAATAAGCTAATCAGTTTTCAACTACATTTTTTTTTTATTATGCAAAGTTTAACTTAATATTTTATGTCAGTTTGATAAATAAAAGTTGAGATTACTAGAAAGGTACATTTGATTCATCTTAAAAAATAAGGTAACTTTTTTTACAGTGCATTAGTACCTTAATTTATCTTTATTGAGTGTTATTAATTCATTCTCCTTAGCTTAGTCCCTGTATTCGTCAGGGATTGCCACAGCGGAATGAACCGCCAACTTATTTAGCAAATGTTTTACACAGAGGGTGCCCTTCCAGCTGCAACCCAGTAGTGGAAAAACCCCATACACCATCACATGCTCACACATACACTACGGCCAATTTAGCTTACTCAATTCACATATTGCGCATGTCTTTGGACTCTGGGGGAAACCAGAGGAAACCCATGCCAACACGGGGAGAACATGCAAACTTCACACAAAAATGCCAACTGACGCAGCCGGGACTCCAGTGACCTTCGTGTAGACCAGGGGTGGGCAAACTCGGTCCTGGAGGGCCGGTGTCCTGCACATTTTAGCTCCAACACTAATCAAACACACCTGCATGTGCTAATCAGTGTCTTCAAGATCACTAAAAATGTATTAGCAATTGTGTTGATTAGAGTTGGAGCTAAACTGTGCAGGACACCGGCCCTCCAGGATCAAGTTTGCCCACCCCTGGTGTAGACCCTTATTTAGAGCAATTAAGAGTGAGTTTGGTTTTATGAACAGCAGATGGCGCACCAGATCTGTTAGTGACAGAAAGATCTATTAAATAAATATCTATTAAATTCACATTCTGGAATAGTAAATTATGCATTAGTGAGCCCCTAAGTAGTGCAAGTTATAGAAGCTGTCAAACATTTGAAGTAAAGTGCATTTTGTAATCCCTAAAACATTCAGTACATTAGTACAGTTTGACCCCGGTGCAGTGAATTATGGTACAATTCAGAAAACTTTGTAGTGTTTTATTTAACAGTGTGCATTTTCACTTTGAACTGTTTGTGTAGTAAACCTCTTTTGTGGTTGCAAAGGTAGCTGAAGTGCTGGCGTTGGTCGAGCATGTGCTAAGAGAATCAATAATTTAAACGCAAACTCTAATTTCCCTGCTTAGCCTGTCATATGAGATGAGTTTCTCCCTCGACCAGAGAAAAAAAAAACACTCCCAGTGGAGGTTGCTACACTTTAATCTAACCACAAACGTTTATTATTTTCTTTATTGATTCATTTCTCTGGTTAAAGTATTGATTGTGTATAAGATAAGTGTTCCTACATGTGTGTCGATCCCAGTGTATTATAGCACATTTATCTCATGCGTGTTTATTCAGTATTCTTGGATGTGCAGTTGTGTTTTTATTTTTATAATTGTTTTCTTTATTTAACTTTTCAAAATAATAATAAATACATTTTCTGATATTACCAAAATAAAACTGTTATTTAACTAAATGTATTAACAAAATCTCCTAAAATCTATCTCTGTGGTTAAACAATAAACATGAGAAGCTATTTTACAGTTAAGTAAATGAGTAAATAATTCATAATGTATGGAAATAGTATTATAAAAATATGTAAATAATGTATCATGTTTTTACTAAGAAGAGATTAACTTTTGTAATAATATATTTTATATAATATGTTATTGTAATATGTAATGTAATAATATATTAATATACATCCTTTTGTAATAATATATTTGTTAATAATCCTTAAATGATCAATATAAATATGCAGTTATTAATAACTTACAGTTGCAGTTTACAGTTATTAATACTGAATAATAAAGACAAATAAATGAGTAAATATAACTCATGTATCGCAATATTATTATGGAAATACATCAATAATATGTTTTTTTGTGCTAAATGCAAATACAATTTTTCAGATATATGAATAACTTAATATATAAACATATAAAAATTTATAATAACAAATGTTTTTATGAATATAATTTGGTCATAATATATATAATTAGTGACTAATTATATGATATTTAATAAATATTAAACAAAAATCATGAATACAACTATATTTATACTCAGATTACACCTTCCTATAGGCTTGCATATAAAGTAAAACAATAACAAAGACATTTTCAAGCTTATCTCCCAGTGGTTTATATGTGAGATGTGTGTGGCCATAAATGATCAGCCTAAATTACACTGAAACTCATGTCCACTTCATTATCTTTTCTATTTGTTGGTCTGAGAGCTGTAAGCTGATTGTGGCTCTGCATTCGGCCTACCTGCATGACTAACAGCACTGACCTTTGATCTGTTGCATTGACAGCTCTGAATTGCTTCGCTTTGCCTTGGTAACGTCCTCCAGAGCATGGTTTTTAATGTGTCCTGTCATTTCTACGCAGTCTTTAAAGAGTGTGAATGAACGAGTGTGTGAAATTATAGCTTAAGGTGAAGCACTGCAGATGAATGGGGAAAATAATTAACTAATAGTTTTACCCGGTTGATGAAATACATTAGGAATTGCAAACATTTTATGTGTCTAAGTCTCATAAAATGTTATTTTTAAATATGCAAATAAGGCATTGTTTAATTAAAGGCACAATATATAAGATGTTTTTCATTAAAATACCCCAAAACCACTCATTATGTTGTTGTCTTATGTACTTACATTATACCAAATGTTTTGAAGAATGTTAAAATATAGAGATAAGCATTTTTAACTAGTGATATTCGCAGTGTCTTGCATTGTCATGTCAATGATATCATACCCCTTCGATTTCCAGTTTGATTTGATATAAAAAAAGATGACACACTAGCTTTAATATGTTGTGTGATTTATTCAAATGCACAGAACAGCATTAAAACAGAACCCCAAAATGAACGTAGAATGATAAAATTCTTCTCCACATAATCATGACCAGAAAAAACAGAAGCCATTGGTTGTGGCAATGTTTGTTGTGAATACATGCCCTCTAGTGGTGAAAATTGCATATTGTACCTTTAAAGGTGCCATAAGGGTATTGATTCGATGCGTTAAATTGTTCTCTGATATCTACATATCCTTGCCGCCATGCTAATGATGTCATACTCTCGTAATTTCCAGTTTGATTTAATAGAAAACAGTGACACCAAAGAATCCTTAATATGTTGTGGGATTTATCAAACTGCACAGAACAGCATTATAACAGAACCCTAATGTAGAATGATGAAACAGCGCTCATTCTTATCCACATGATCATGACCAGTCAGAAGTGGTGGACTGTGGCATTGTTTGTTGTGAATACATGCTCTCTAGTGGCGAAAATTACATACTGTGCCTTTAAAGGTGCCATATACAGTAAGGTATTAATTTAATACATTAAATGGTTCTTTGGTATCTTAGCATTTGGGATAAGTTCAAAATTGCTCCACATTCAAATGCTCATTTAAGCCTCTTTCACACTACGAGCGACTCGCGAGCAACATCCGGCGACCTTCGTCTATGTGAACGACAGCGACCATTGGCGACCAGGTGGCTGTGTCGAGCGTTGTGACAAAGTTGAAAATCCATCAACTTTATGCAAACGAAGAGCGACTTCCTTGAGCAACAGCCAATAGGAGCACCAGTAGAGCTCACGTGATCCTCTTTCAGCTCGCTCAGAGGCCGGTTGTATTCTTCATGCTGTAGACCAACACAGACCAAAGTCGCTGCTAGTGTGAATGAGGCATTTTAAACAAGGAGTTTACCCCTATAGAATCAGAAAGTCCATTTTGACCATATTTGGAATGGTCATTAATATTAATGAGCACTGCTCTGACGCAGCTCAGTGACTGCTCTCTTACTCACAAGCTCACACACACGGGATATGATATACTTTGAAATTTAAAAATATATATATTTTAGCAAATTCAAGTGCATGTGTTGTTAAATGTTTTGAAATTATTGTTAGAGAGGTTTATTTTTTTCTAGCTATCTTTAATCTAACAGCATAACCAATTTTGCTCCTGAGTCATGTTGTGAATGAATATAGGCTAAATTAACATTATACCTGCCAAAAGGGACCAATAGAGATGTATCTATAGTTGTATTTTGAAGATTTAACATGTGGTATCAACCTCTGCATAAACAGATGAGTTTAAACACTCATACTCAGCAGTCTACATGTAGTGTTTGTTGCCTCATTACAAACATATGCAGCAAATTTCACAATATACATAGTAAACTAACAAAATATACAATAATATAAATAAATATAAAATAAATATAAATATAAAATAAACAGACCTTATGTCTATTCAGGGTGGTGCTGAATAAATGTACAATCCGTATATCCTGCATTTTGCATTATGATTACTGTGAAGAGATGACTGGATGAAAATAAACTATATATTGCGACAATGAACATGCATAATATTGATATCGTGGGCATTTTATTAATTATTGGTTGACAGTGTTGTTCATTTTGACAAATTGACAAAGTATTGTAACTGAATTTTAAAGACACAAACCGATAAACACAATAAACTAAAAGTGTATTGTGAATGTTTTCTTTACATTAGACTGAAAAAAAAAATATTGAAAAAAAAATCATAAAATTGACAGGCCTTTGAAAAATCGTCCCTTAAACATCTGTTTATTCCATCACAAACACCCCAGCTCAGCCTGCCCTTTGAATGTTTTGTAGATGCACTTTGCCCGCGAGGTGCTCCAGTGTGTTTAAGATATTAGCTTTGACTGCAGAACCACATGATCGTGTCCGAGTAGCCCAGGGTGTAATCACAGACCTGAGCTCATCTGCCCCTAATAATCCAGCAGTCCGACTGCATCCACCTCAGCGCTGTTTCCATGGCAACACGCCATCCTAAAGACACAGGAGTGATACGGTATTCACCTCCGAGGGCTGAGGCCACTGTACGGCCGCGACGAGCTCCACTCCCTGTCCTGCTGCATTATCATTTCAAGAGATACACTAACTTACACAACATTAGTGCTGCTGTCTCGCTGAACAACACTCGCGCAGCCTGCCTGTGTTTTTATTCTGTCTTAGAAAGAGTTCAATGTAACTCGGAAACTCAGCCTGGGTAACTGACACTGTGTGACTTGACCTGTGACTGCATTCATTGTCATTCATTAACCATGAATAACCTACTGATCTGTGAAGCATTATGGAGTGTTTTGATAAAGACTTGGTAGTGAAAGAAAAACAAATAGTAACTGAAAGTGATAAAAAAGTTTCCCATATTGAAAACACAGTGAATAAGTAATGGTTAAACAATAAATAATGGGGAACATCCATACACACTCATTCACAAACATACACTACAGACAATTTAGCTTACCCAATTCACCTATAGCACATGTCTTTGGACATGTGGGGGAAAATGGAGCACCTAGAGGAAACCCACGCGAACACGAGGAGAACATGCAAACTCCACACAGAAATGCCAACTGACACAGCTGAGGCTCGAACCAGCGACCTTCTTGCTGTGAGGCGATTGTGCTAACCACTGTGCCACCGTGACACCCTAATTTAAATTTAATAAAGATAAAATAATATACATGATAAATAATAATATATTATATTGTACATTATATTATTAATTTATCTGGTCATAACATTTTCCATCCATCCATCTATTATTTAGATGATGTAGTTTGACATTTTCTATCCATCTATCTATCTATCTATCTATCTATCTATCTATCTATCTATCTATCTATCTATCTATCTATCTATCTATCTATCTATCTATCTATCTGTCTTCTGTCTGTCTGTCTGTCTGTCTGTCTGTCTGTCTGTCCGTCTGTCCATCTGTCCGTCTGTCCATCTATCTTATTTGGTCACAACATTGTCCATCCATCCATCCATCCATCCATCCATCCATCAATCTATTCTTCCATCCATCCATCCATCCATGCATCTATTCTTCCATCCATCCATCCATCCATCCATCCATCCATCCATCCATCCATCCATCCATCCATCCATCTATCCATCATCCATCCATCCATCCATCCA
>CAIGQQ010011173.1:11782119-11802424 GCA_903798035.1 Danio albolineatus | reverse complement strand
TTATTATTATTATTATTATTATTATTATTATTATTATTATTATTATTGGCCACACATTACAATGAGGTTCATTAGTTAATGTTAGTTAATGGATTTACTTTCAATGAACAATAGATTTACTACAGTATTTGTTCATGTTAGTTAACATTAGTCAATGACAATACAGTTGTTCATTGTTAGTTCATGTTAACTCACGGTGCATTAACTAATGTTAACAAGCATGGACTTGTATGTTAATAATGCATTAGTAAATGGTCAATTATGATTAATAAATGCTGTACAAGTGTTGTTCATGATTAGTTCATGTTAGTAAATGCATTAATGAAACTTATTGTAAAGTGTTACCTTATTATTAATATAATATATTATAACAATTTTATATATTTTAAGTTTTCTCTATTATTATTATTATTATTATTGTTGTTGTTGTTATTATTATCAATATATGTTAATATTAAATTATAATTATTAATGGTGTCTCAGGGGTTTTCACTGTTGCCTCCCAGCAAGAAGTTCGCTGGGTCGAGTCCCGGCTGGGCCAGTTGGCGTTTCTGTGTGGACAATGTTGTCCTACAGTCCTAAGAAAAGCAGTAACGTAGTGCATTTGTGAATGCGTTTGAATTGGTGTTTCTGCTGTGCATGGAGAAGAACATCCGCTGCGTAAAACATATGCCAGAATAGTTGGTTCATTCCACTGTGGGGACCTCTGAAATAGAGACTAAGCCGAAGGAAAATGAATGAATGAACTATTTTATAAACTTTAAACAGTCTTTATTATTTATTTTTATTATTATTAATATTAAAATTATTATTACATTTAATAGTATTTATATCTGTTATATCTATATATCTATTGTTTAGTATTATATTTCTGTGAATGTTATTATTGTGATTTACATCTAATAGTATTTTTATATTGGGATAATTACATTTTTTGTTTAAAATAATTGTTTCTACTTGTAAAATAATTGTTTCTAATTGTTATCATTACTTGTATTAATTTTACAAAAACACATTTAATGCAGAATCTTAAAGGTCTGCAGCTATCTATTTTAAGTCACATTTAGGTGTTAATAATTGCACAAAGATTTATGAACTGTAATCATGTTCATTACTGTTAAAAAGGGACTGAATGCTGACAGTCACCCTCAGTGGTCGGTGGGCAGAGAAAGGAAAAACTGTCTAGGATAAATGAACACACTGTAAAACATGGAGCCGAGGCTGTGAGGAAACCCCATAGGCAGTGTCCGGATCAGAGGGAAGTGAAGCGAAGTGTCTCTAAGAAACACTGAAAGATTCTGAGCTCCAGATTTGCCTGTTTAATCGAGCCCTGAAGGATTAGGGTTGGATTATTTAAACATTGCAAAGATTCAGCAAATTAGCTTGTGGGTTTAATCCAAGAATTGGACACACACAGTATGAGCACAGATGCTGTTTGAGTGTGTGTGGAAGGAATACGCAATCGTGATATGTGATATAACTGACATATTTGTAAAGAAAAACCATTTTGAGACTTTTGGTTTCATGAGATGCGTTCATACTAGTCATTTGATATGGATGTCTTTAGGTTTTGCCTATTATCCTTTCATTGGTGAAGTATTATACTGTAGGTCCATCTTACATTTTCAGAAAACTGAAACTGAGATCCATGTAAATTTAGGTTTGAGGCTTCACACAGTATCATGTCCCAGAGCTCCAGACTGTTAGTAAATAGTTATATTTTATGACCTTTGTGAGTTTGTTTAAACTGATTAACAATGTAGTAATATTTAATTTCTAAGGAGTGTAATGATACACTCGTTAGGATTTGATATGTAACTTGATACTGAGTCATGACACAATATTATCTCAATATTGTATGCTACAAGAGGTTAAAATTATTATTGGTGTTTTTGTTGTTATTTCTCAAACATATGGTAAAAAACGATAATAATATACTGTAATATGTAGGCTTACAATTGGTTAAAATGCAATTTTTGTATAGACTTGGTGTGGTTGACAAATAGATTTTAAAATAGTCCTGGTCCTCAATGCACAGGACAGCGATGACATCTTAATGCTATTATTCATAATTCTGAAGTTGAATTATTAATTAGACACCTATGCTTGCACTCTGTCATAGACTACATATACTGCAAATAGACCATTTTCACTGGTAAAATCAGACACAAAAATAGATGTGATCCTGGCCTTAGGTTATTTTTCACTGACAATTAGTTATTTATGTATAGTATCGCACTT
Organism: Danio albolineatus; assembly: GCA_903798035.1. Classification (NCBI taxonomy): domain Eukaryota; kingdom Metazoa; phylum Chordata; class Actinopteri; order Cypriniformes; family Danionidae; genus Danio; species Danio albolineatus. The sequence continues at coordinate 11,800,183 of CAIGQQ010011173.1, read as the reverse complement.
CTACAACTCTCAACAAAAGCTACTGTCAAACTTGCATTTCTAATGACGCGTTCACACCAGCCACATTTGATTTGCGTGAAGCCTAAATGATTTACATTTTGTTTATGGGAAGATGTGATAGACATCCTGAGACGCGTTTCGGGTGAATGACAATGCTAGAATTGGGGATTTTGGGTGCTTGACTCACATAAATTGTGAAAATAAATCACATAAATTCATGTGAATCACTCAAGTTTAATGGCCCGTTCACACTGGATGTGCCATGTGCGAGGAAATCGCAATATTAGTGCATGTTTTGTTTACTCGCTTCATTCGGACATGAAGTTTGCTTCATTTGCTCGTGAAATCACTCCAGTTTTGTGAAAAAATGGCTGATTTTGTTTGAGCTAACCTAGCTGTACTTTATGTAATATGAAAGGCTGAAAAATGCTTTCCTCAAATCACTTCATTCACACCACCTCATTCACACAAACCAACCACATGATGTCTATCACATCTTTGCACAGACTTGACATGTAAATTGTTATAGGTCTGAAGTGTGAAGTGAATTTCATGAAGCAATCTGCACACGAGAATGAATCAAGTAAACTCAAATGTTCAAGCATCTAATCATGCACAAATAGCATCATTTCAAGAGTTCACACTTAGATAATGCTCAACTGTGATTGCAGTGATAGTCATGCTGTCCCAGGAGACAACCCTGAGCTTGGAGATAGATGAGCCCAAGGTTCCCGCTTGGTCAATGAGCATTAGGAGAGATACAAGATCAGGTGTTTCTCGAGTGCCCCTGTTTGTACTTTGGCTAATATGGTGGTTCTGATTGATTCAATATGCATGTGTTAAGTGCTTATGACTGTTATTGCGATTTTGTTAATGCGCATCTTTTTAGACTGTGGGAGGAAACCGGAGGACCCGGGGAAGACCCACACGAACACGGGGAGAACATGCAAACTCTGCGCAGGGAGTGCCGACTGACTCAATTAGAACTTGAACCAATGACCCTCTTACTGCGAGGCAACAGCGCTAGTCGCTGAGCCACCGTGTTGCCCGATCATAGAATGAGGAGGAGGGAAAAGGGAAGGATAGAGGGCAGGGGGGTGGTTTCCAAAAACAAAGATATGGAATGAAGTTTAGGCTGGATATTTATAGTAGTTTTAGAAAGATCTGATAGCTAGCTAATGATTGGCGATAAGGTTCATCTGTAGTCGATCAAATCACATGCTTGTCTCGAAATAAGTTTGTGAAACTTCACTTATTTGCGCAAGGCACATGCGGTGTAAACGCCCCATACTAGACACATCTTATTGACCTTATTTTGCAACGCAGAAGGGCGCTCATTTTCGCGATTGTTTTAGAAATTACGGTTCAGTTGCCAATGGGAGAAATAACTAGGAATAATAAACGGCAGAAAACAGTCAAACTACTTGCTCTACAACCAAGTGTGTTCATGACTATACATAAAAAGTAGAATAATACAATAAGACAATATCAGTTTGCAACATCAAGCAGCATAGCAAGCTGTTTTTAACATGTAGAAATGGAAGTGAATGAGACCTGAAGTCTCAAACCAAATAGATTCAAATGGCTGCACCTGCTCATTCATGAAGAATAAGGTCAATAAATGTATTAATTTTATAGTCAAGCTTTACAATAAGGTAGCAATGAACTAAGAAACAATGCTACAATGTTTATTAATCAATAAATACAAAGCCGTGCACGCATTAGAATGCACTGTGTAAGTTAACAAGAACTAAAGAACAAAACTAAAGGAACTATTTCCATTAAGGATAACAAAGATGAATTTTTCAGTCATAATTAATGTTAGTAAATCCTCAACTCATTCTGAAAACATAGCCCTATATACATTTCAGGAGATTGTAAATTATGTAGCCAGAGGTAAGATGGCTGCCTTTCGTCTTTAAATGCCGTTCCTTTTCGCGCTTACCAGCTGACCTCCGTATTGACGGCTTTTCTGCTGTTACCAGTTTGTCCGGTAGCTCGACATGTACATCAGCGGATTTAAGACACAGAGCAGAGTTGACTGCCACAACAGGTTCGAGTCCGGTTAAGAATGATTCCAGAAAGCAGGTAAGACAAAAACAAAAGCCAAAAAACTAAATAAACAAGTAAATAATAGGGCAAGAATGTGGTAAAATCTGAAAATGTGGTAAAATCAAGCAAGGGCTTTTCTTTTTCTGCATTGCTTTTTAAAACACTGCAGTTGGGTTTAGTGAAGGGGCGATCGGGTCAATTGGTGCTTTTAAAAACTCTATTGGTTGGGTTTGGGGAAGGGGATTGTGGGTGGATCAGTCGATCGGTCAGTCAGTCAATCATGCAGTCAGTGGACTGTCAGTCAACAGTGCATCTGGTGGATTTACATGAGAACAGCAGGTGCGAATTGTACTCGCAAGAGACATTTGAGATCTGAAATAGCATACACAGCGGCCTCTGGTGGATTCACGAAAACAAAAACTGAAAAAGAAAAAAAAGTAGCTCCTGCTCTCTCCAGAAATGTACATAGGGGTATGTAATCAGAATGTGCCTGGGTTGTAAATACTTTAACATCGTAAAGTGTGACTGATATTACAAACGCAGCACTATCAAAAAACGTGGGGTGCCTCCATCTGTAGATCTTAATGCTATCAATGTTTGTATGGAGCCCTGTGTGCTGTTTCAAATCACCTTACTCTATTACATCGTGCACAGGTTAATATGTTGGTGGTGACATTGAAATCATTCTCGAGAGCTTTATGAAGTCACGAGAGATTTGAAATGCACAGTTGCTGAGGATTACCACACTGCCTGAGGATTTCACACATTTCAGCATAACTGCAAATTTACTCCATTTTAAGAGACGCCATGCATGGGATTCCGGGATAAGTATGGAAACACCTTCAGATTTGGGTTGTTCAACATTTAGCTGTTGCAAATTAACGCAAGGATTAATTCTGTGCTTCTTTTCAATGTTTTGTCTGTAAATGTTTATGAGTGAAACTGATGTCAAACCTGCATGCAGGTGATAAAATTGAGCGTCAGTAAAAAATGTTTGTAGCAGAGTGAGTTTTCTATTTCTGGTGGCAGATTTAAGGTAAATCTCAAGCCGTCCAATTCTCATGACTGACTGAGCAGAGAAGATCTGCAAGAAAAACATCTGAAGAATTATTTATTAATACTGCAAAGCTGAGTACAGAACTTGCTTACTGAAGTTATTAGGGGACGAAAGTGAAGTACGCAAGTTTGTCCTGGGTTGTCTGATCAAATCGTTACAGTCACAGCGGAGAGAGAGCAAAAAGACTGTGGCCATCACATTATATTTAGTCACTTTGCGGTTCATATCACAAAACTCTCTCACATGAGGCAGACCTTCTTAAAATCATAAGCTTTCGGTGCTCCTTTGGATAGGCTGTTCAAAAGATAATATATCATTTAAAAACAACAACAAAAGCAATTCATTTGACACATTTCTAAAAAACATTCTGTACATACACCACATTTGATAATTATTTATTAGGACTATACAATATATATTTCAGCATCTACACTGTTTTCACATGCAGGGTGTAAAGGAACGTATCAGTAGTCTGGTTTCCATATAGTTTTGTGCAGATCTTTTGCAATGTATTTTCTAAATGCCAGTTTGATTAAATAAAATGTAACTGTGTTTTCTAAATTTGCGGTGAAATTGTGAATTGAAAGGCTTGAACTGACAAGATTTGCTTGTATTGTGTTCATCTTGGCAACAGCACTTAGCGGTTAGATGTGGAGCTGCAAGTAATTGGGATTTTATTTGTTCTTTGAAACATTTATAAGATGAGAAAAGAAACCTCTAGAGACACGCAGAGTTACACATAAACACACACACTCATGCACTTGTACAGCTATCTTTATGGGGACTTCCCATTGATGTAATGTTTATACTGTAGATATTGTATATTTTATCCACATACTAGGGCTGTGCAATATGGACAAAATAATCATATTGCGTTTTATTTATTTTTTTCTTTCTTTCTTTCTTTCTTTCTTTCTTTATTTATTTATTTATTTACTTATTTATTTATTTATTTATTTATTTATTTATTTATTTATTTATTTATTATTATTATAATATTTTTTTTGGAACAAATATTGTGATTGCGATTTTATTTGCGATTTTGGCAGATGTTTTTGCTTTTTCAAACATGCTACATACACACATTCTACATGTATTCAGTGCACAAGAAGTATTAAGTTTACATAAAAACTGTAGTGAAATTGTCTTTAACAACTCTAGTTAAACACATACTGTACACAGTATTACTAACTGCTTGATAAACAAAACTGTAATAAATTGTCTTAAAAACAAACAACATAAAAAAATAAAGATGAACTGACCTCAATTCCAGTCATAATAAATTAAAACGAAGGTAAATCAAAACCACCTATTCGGTTCTCCCGCTCAACTTCGTTGTGCGCGGAGTGAGCTCTGATTGGTTAACATCTTTCTCCCGCTCAGCTTATCTGTAATTGCCCGCTTTGCTACGTCAGCTCTGATTGGTTAACATATTAAAATCATGCGCACAAGAACGTGAACAAAAATCTATATAAATTAATAGATAAAATTGCAGCCTTTGCGATTTTAGAAATTGCATGTGCTTAAATCACGTTTTTTTTTTTTCGATTGCGATAAATTGCACAGCTCTACCACATACCCCTAAATCCAACCCTCAGAGCAAACAATCAGTATTTTTACATTTTCAAAATACTTCATTCTGTTTGGTTTATTGCCTGTTTTCTTCATAGTGGCCAAAAATAATGTTCCCACATCGTCAAAATTTACTTGTATTCCTATACTTGTGGACATTTCGTTAGGAATACAAGTTACAGATGAAACTCAGAATTACTTGACTGCTGATTAAAGGCTTGCTCTATATGGTTGGTCAACGTGTTTGCCACGTAGATTCTTTAGACAGGAAATAATGACCTGCTTTATTCAGGCTTAGACTGATAATACTAATAGGAAGAGCAAGCGCTGATTGATTGAGTAATTATACTTTAGGAGGGAGTTGTGAAACTCTTCCTGAATTCCTAAGCATACTGCTACATAGCAAAACAACATAAATGGGTCACACTTTATTTTAAGGTACAATTCTCACTATTAATAAACAATTAACTAGTAGTTTTTCCATAAAAAACTCATAATTCGCTCCTTATTAATAGTTATTAAGGTAATGTTTGGGTTGGGTAGTATTAGGGATGTAGAATAAGTTTGAAGTTTATTTGTCAAGTGCATGTCAAGACTTGGTCAAAAATACAATGAAAACCTTAGGACGAGAAGAGCCAAACAACATGTACATGTGGGTCCCTGTGTATGCATGCATGTGTGTGTTTGTTAAACGTTTGTTAATGTATTATTGCACGCAAATGCACATAATGATCATGCATAATATGTACTTTATAAGTAGAAAAACAAAATATAATAATGATAGTCAGGTACTGTAACAAGCCACTAGAGAGAATTGGTATTTAAACTATATTGGCAATATTAGCAGTACTGTATCTGCAGAGCTGCATTTTAATCAGTGAGTTTCCATGCTTTGACCGTTCGTCTCGATGATGATTTCATCTATTTATGAGTTGAGCACTAGTTTTTGCTTTCCTGTCTGTGAAAAGTAATTACATGAAGTAGTCATTTGCATGTGCATTCGATATGCATCATTGCAGTCCCATTAGTAGCAAGTTTGTTTACCAAAAGTGAAGCCGTTATATCATAATGCTTAAATCACTGTGTAAATGTCTCACATGTAATTAAAAAGCCATTGGCAATAAATTCAAAACTGCGCTTCTCCATATAGTGAAACTGTTCACCGCCTTTAATTTTGTGGTTGAAAATGCCACAAATAACCCTGAATAATATAGTCTAGCTGTGTAATTGATGTGTTTGTTTCAAATTAAATGTCATTTATGATGTCGGTGGTATCATGTTATTGTTTGTGAGCTTATTTTAGTCATTTGCCATATAAAACATAATCTGTGGGTCACCAGGCTTTATGGTATGTGTATATTTTTAATTGCTTTTGGACAGTTTGAGAGTTTAGTGTATCATATTATGACAGAATAATATCCCTGTAGTTTGGCAAGTACTGCTGTTGTTGTCACATAATGCATTTTTTATCATTTTTAGGTGAGAATGTAGTTGTTTAGAGTTCATATACGTGTTTTATATTTATTAGATCTCAATCATCTGTTCAATTGTTTTGTCTAGAGCTTTATATAACTTAAATGTTATATTGTTCATTTGACTGATTTGCTTAGCATATCAATATTGTTGTTTTTTAAAAATATTGTTTAATAATTGAAGTTTATTTATAAACTAAACTCGAGAGGATCATGTTCTTATGATTGCTTGCGGCTGGTCTCGCATTATCCAATTTATGATTCATCAATTAGACGATTCCTAAGCCAATATAAATACCTTGCGTTCCATATCACAGCCAGCTTTGTTTTGAAGAATCTCCCCTTCCACCCTTACTCCTTCTCCTTTCCTAGAGTGGTGGCACGGTGGCCCAGTGGTTAGCACTGTTGCCTCACAGCGAGAACACCACTGGTTCTAGTCCTTACCAAGCCAGCCGACGTTTCCAACACAGGCTCATTCTGCGAACGTAGTCCCGAGTGCGTTTCTGGAGGCCGCGGAATACGTCCTGTCGGGGTACGTCTTTTTGCACTTTTTGCTTTGGCAAGTCCACGAGAGGGCGCTGCGGACGCTTTTTTTAGATCTCAAACGTCTCTCGCGAGTGCCGTTCACGCCTGCCGTTCTCGCGTAAACCCGCTGTCGGCCGACCGTTTTTGGCTGACTGAACGACTGACTGACCATCCGATCGGACTGACCCACCCTCCCCCTTCCCTAAACCCAACCAAAATCTTATCGATCGACCCACCCATCCACCCACCCACCCACACGTTTCCCTAAACCCAACCAACGGCTTTCAAAAAAGCAATCCAGAAAAAAACAAAAGCCCCTAGTCTCATTTTTACCACATTTTCAGACTTCACCACGTTCTCACCCTGTTGTTTACTGGTTTACTTCGTTATATGGATTCTGTGTTTATCTTACCTGCTTTCTGGAACCGCTCCTCGCCGGACTCGAACCCCGGCGTCGTCGTGGTGGTGGTCAACTCCTCTCCGCATCTCAAGTCCGCCGACGAACACGGGGAGCTAACGGGACAAACTGGTTGCAGCGCTAAAGTCGTCCACACGAGGCGGTTGGCCGGTAAGCGCGAGAAGAAACGGCGTCACACCGCCCCGTAGCGTTCGTTTAAAAAAACAAAACGCAGCCATACGTACCTCTGACCACGTAATGTGCGGTCTCCAGAAACGTACTCGGGACTACGTTTTCACAATGAGCCTGTGTTGGACGTTTCTGTGCAGAGTTTACACATTCTCCTCATGCTCACATGGGTTTCCCTGGTTTTGTCCCACCATCCAAAAATATGCACCTTAAGTTATTGACTAATTCAAATCAGCCCCATGCTCCTAGTAAGTAGTTCTCTCTTAAGAGCAATCACTATCTGTTCATTAGCTGCTACAGCAGGGGTGTTCTCGAGATCTACCTGATCAGGGCTCTCTCCCGGGACAGCATGCCAAACAAGCTTTATCATCAATCATCAGCTAAGTGTAAACTCTTGAAATGACATTTGATATGAACAATATTAGTAAATAGAAGTAGTTGAAAAGAGCAATATAGTGTTGCATTGATCGGATTCACGCTCCTGCAGCATTTGAGTAATTCATTCATTAAAAGCCACATGCTGAACAAAAATATAGGTAACAAATCACTGTGACCTTTAATAACCCCATGATAAAATGCATGAAGTAGAACACTATATGTCTTGTTTGATGATTAACAGTTCAATCACGATGCATTGGTATGATTATTGACTTACGATTCTGTCATAAAGACTGGTATATTGAAATCCCATTAAAGGAATAGATAACCCTAAAATGAAAATTCTGAATTCATTCACTCATCCCCCATTTATTTCAAACCTGTTTGAGTTTCTTTTTTTCTGTTGAACACAAATAAAGATATACTGAAGACTATTGCAAGAAAGCAGCCATTGACTTTTATAGTGTTTTGTTCCTACTATGGACCATGTTTTTTTCCAACCATCTTCATTATATCGTCTTCATTTGTGTTCAACAGAAGAAATACGTGAATAAGTGTGAGGAACGACAAATACATTTACAAGTGTGAGGAAATGGTGTGGAAATGTTATTTTTGTGGGTGAACTATCCCAGCTGTTCAAAGGGATATAATATCTCTGTGAACATTCAAACTAATGCTTTATTTAGATGAGATCTGAAAAGATAATGGTAATCACGATATCTTAAGCATTCACAAAGTTGCAGTTTGTGTTTGGATTGCTTTGGCATTTATGGGGTTACTGTTGGGGAATTTCTGTATGTGTTAGAATGATGATTGATTGATTGATTGAGTGATTGATTGATTGATTGATTGATTTAGTTTTACACTCTTCACTCTTACAATACATTCATCTGTGAACAAGATCCTCTGTTTTGAATAAGACCTTACCATAGAGATTACAATGTTCTTCATATTGCAATGAAGACTCTTTAAATTCATTCATTACTACAGCTATTGCTCAGCTGATAAAATCGAAAACTTGAGACTTGAATCCATGGCAGAAGAAGTAGTTCCTCTCAAAAGGGTTTTCAAGACACTTTGTAATTATTTGTTTGGTAACACTTTAGTTTAAGTACCAATTCTCATGAATAACTAGTGCCGTATTGCCTGCCTTTTGTTAAGATATTAGCTATTTATTAGTATTTATACCCTAATCTTACCATAATCCTACCAAATACCTAAACCATATATTAGGTAAATTAATTTGATTAATGTTTACATATTCTATTTATATTCCTTTTATATGTGTACTTTTAAGTGAACCCAAAGTCAGTGTTATAAATGTGTGTGCTTCTTGATATAATCACATGCTCAACTGTAGCTTTTAATCAGTTGAATGGTTGGAATGGTTGGTTGTGCCAGTTGCAGGAATATTGTGCTGACAAAGAGTATAGGATCAATAGGATTCTACCAAACAAACGGTTTAGACCAATGATTAAAGATAATGCTTTATCATCTGTTTGTTTGCCTGTATAAAAACTAGCCTCGAAGGACTGCCCTTGGAGCAACCAGAATGGATCCTCTTGTGTTTCTTCTGTATTGTTCCGTTGCTGCGACATTAATTAATTAAAACGAATGATTCTAAGAATAATTTCTGATCCTGACACCTAACTGCTAGCTTAATAACTATTAATTAGCATCAAATTAGGAGTCAAAATCATTAATGGTTTATTGGTTAATTGTGAGTCTTGTAGCTTAAAATAAAGTGTGAGCATTCTTTTCATTTACACACTTGTTTGTGCCATCAGTCTGTTGACACCATATGATATTGCTCACATATCTTTCTGCCAGCATGTTGTCGTTTAAAATACAGAGAGGAACAACGCAAGCAGAAAGAGGGCGGGAGAAAACAGAAAGAGAGAGAGAGAGCGAGCAATAAATTAAGGAAGAGACAGCATTTAGGCCTTTCCTTTTTCTAACTCTCCACTTCCTCTGCAACCGCCTGGCACTCCCTGATAAGCCCCAGCATTCCCTCACCAGGCAATTCCACTGCTCCCAGATCACCTCGATAACGCCACCAAATAAATAAATACATTTCGCTGTCCTCTGACTAATGCAGAAATCACCACTGAAAGAACCTGTGAAACTTGAAAAAATAAATGTCTGACAGTGTGAAGGATTGCGGTTTAAAAGCAGACTTTCGGAGCGGCGGTTTGTGTGTACAAAAACTTTTATCTTGAAAATGGGTTGTTCTGCAGTTCGAGGGATTTTTCAGGCCTGCTTCCCAGAATGAGATTTCCATCATGGCTGAAGAAGTGGCAGCAGATTATCACAGTCGCTGTTTGGAAGGTCTGCAATCTAATCTCCAAAGTTTCAAGGGAAATGTGACTCTGTTAGCCAAGCCTCCACCCATCCTTCCTGAAAACGGACCCCATGCTGGAAAAAGAGGCTTGTAAAGGAAGGCTTTGTTGGGATTCTGTAGTCAACGCTATTGTTTATTGTCCCTTGGGCTTCACTGCCACAGAGAGTCATCTTGCAGATGCACACTTAACTTATTGGTAAAGACATGGCTGAAATTGTTTTTTGTAGTGAAGTGTTTTTGACTGTGTGCCAAAAAGGCCTAAAAAGTAATTATCATCCATGTAAAAAATTATATAATCAAATAGACATGACAACATATGTTTTATTACAGATTTTTGTTAGCTACTTTTATTCATTTATTCATTAATTCATTTTCCTTTGGCTTAATCTCTGATTTATCAGAGGTTGCCACAGCATAATGAACCACCAACTATTCCAGAATATGTTTTACGCAGTGGATGCCCTTCCAGCTGCAACCCAGTATTGGAAAACACCCATACACTCTCTTATTCACACACACACTCATACACTACGGCCAATTTAGTTTATTGGATTAACCTATACTATATGTTTTAGGACTGTGGGGGAAACGGGAACACCCAGAGGAAACCCACAAGAACATGGGGAGAACATGCAAACTCCACAAAGAAACGCCAACTGACCCAGCTGGGTCTCGAACCAGTGACCTTTTTGCTTTGAGGCAACAGTGCTAACCACTGAGCCACCATGCCAATCGCTCTCTATTTTAGTAAATTTTATATTTTAAAAAAATGCAAATCTGTGGGCAAATCTGGATAAACCCAACCGTTTGGTACTTGTTTTTAGGCGTATATTATATTTTTTTATATTTTGGACCCATTGTTCGTATGTGACTCTGAACCATTTTATGTTGCATGATTATATTTTTGTCAACAACCAAAACACATTAAAATTATTGGTAGATTTTTCTTTTGTGCCAAAAATCATTCAAATATTAAATAAAGATCATTTTCTATTAAGGTATTTTGTAAATTGTTTACAATAAATTTATTGAAAACACAATTTTTGATTAATAATGCGCAATTAGTTAAAAAAAATTAATTAAAGGTGATTTTTCTAAATATTTTTATTTAATTATTTATTCATTTAATCTTCAGATTCCAGATTTTCAAATAGTTATATTTCTGGCCAAATGTTGTCTGATGCAACAAACAATACATCAATGGAAAACATATTTTTTCAGAATTTAGATGGTGTCACCTCTCAGAAAGAAGGTCGCTGGTTCGAGTCCTGACTGAGCCAGTTGGCGTTTCTGTGTGGAGTTTACATGTCATCCCCCATGTTGGCATGGGTTTTCTCCACGGTTTTCCCCCACAGTAAAAAAAAAAAGTGCTATACTGTAGGTTAATTGGAGAAACTAAATTGGCCATAGTATATGAGTGTGTGTGAATTTGATGGTGTATAGGTGCTTCCCAGTACTGGGTTGCAGCTGGAAGGGCATCTGCTGCATAAAACATATGCTGAAATAGTTGACGGTTCAATCCGCTGTGGTGACCCCTGATAAAAAAGGGACTAAGCAGAATGAATGAATGATTTATGATTGATTTTTGTGGTCTAGGGTCACAAATTCTATACATTTTGATTGAAACTATTAAGCCCAGTCCAGTTTTGTTGATGTACTTTTGTTATATAAAATACTTTAATTAGATTCATATGACTTGAAACATTGAAACTATTTACAAACAGTTTTATGACCAGTAAAAAACATCATGCCCTTTAAATATTCTCAAACCTCCGGCCTTCGGCAGATATGGCAAAATGTTCGTTTTAAGCCTTGGTCCTGACAGCTCATCCGTGAATCACTGAAACAAGAGTGAAGCTTTCGCTCTTCAAAGTGGCATGAAGATCTTACGACTCTGATCCTCTTAACCCAACTAGTCTAGCTGCTATTGCGACACTTTTTTTGTTCATTGCTAATTCTGTCTCTTCTCTTTCATATTGTTAAGTTGCTTGACTTTTTCGTCCGGTCAGCACCTTTGCAGCAGTAATCTCAGGTATTGAAAGTGTTACCTGAAGCTATCTTTCTTCTATTGTGTCGAAGTCTTGGATTGAGCGTGTGCAGAGCTGCTTGCAAAGTAAAGACAGCTTTGAGCCGTGAGAAGATTAAAGGAAAGAGACGAGGCTTAGACACTGCCAATCTCAGAAAGTGCACAGGAGGGAAGGAGGTCAACGTCTATAGACTTATCTCACCTCCATGTAATCATCTTAAACAAAAGCCCTACTGAAGGTACACCTTTACCTTTATTGTGCCTGTTTACACCTGGTATCAAGACGCATATATGAAAAGTGCTAAATGCAGGTGCTAAAGGCATCTAATACAAAGCAGCATTATGGTAACACACAAACTAAAATATTGAATTTTAAATATTAATTTAACAAGATAGCATGTAACATTAAGGACTAAAGTACGCAATTGGAAGTGAAGTGAGCATTGTAAAGTATGGTTTTAAATTGGTCCTCTGCTTTTAAATCATGCAAGTGAACAAGAGTGAGAGCACACATACACACAAACCCACAGTGAGCATTCACCTGGTGCAGTGTGCAGCTATTTAAAAATTAAGGGTTAGATGCCTTGATCCAAAACTATTTCAATGAAAAAAATATATAGTTTTATGAAAAATATTGTGGCTGGAAGGGCATCTGCTGCATAAAACATATGCCAGAGTTGTTGGTGATTAATTCCACTGTGGATGAAATCAGTGACTAAGCCCAAGGAAAATGAATATGTGACAAGTTGGGGTACAACAGGGCTGTGGATCCAAATGCAGTTTATTGGGACAAATGTCAGGCAGGCAATGGTCAAAACAGGGACAGTGAGAAGCATGCAGATAATTCAAATAATGTAAGCTAAGTACAGGTGAATGGTAAGGACAGGCGGCAAAACGACGTTATCAGTAAAACAAAACAAAGAAAAGGTCAAAAACATGGCAGGGTAAGACAAGGTAACACTTAAATCGCTCACTTACAGTGTACAAGACTCAGCAAAGAGTGTGTGTGTGTGTGTGTGTGTGTATGAGGTGTCTTTATAAAAATCAGTCATTATGAGAATCAGCTGTCTGTGTAATCAGGAACTGGTGTGTGTGAGGTGCACAATGGGAGTTGTAGTTCATTAAAAAGTGTATTCTCCAGTGATCTGCATACGCTCGATCACTGGTACTCTTGACAGAATAAATTAAATAAAAATATTTTTTTTCACAATTAATGTGGAGATTATTTTTTTATGATTATATTTTTCTGTTTAAGCATTTTGCATCAAAATTACCAATTAGACAATTTATTTACAAATTTGTTTTCTACACAAAATATCCAAAATTCTTTCAAATTTTTTAAAAATAGTTTTCAATATGCTTTCCATTCGTTTTAGGATCAGTTTTTTTTTGCTATGATGTGCTGTGGGTAATTGTAGAATTAATGTGCAGTAATATGTTAATAACAATAATAACGTTAATAATAATAATAAAAAAGCAATCTTATTCTACTTATCCAGTTATGCATCCTTATTTTTATCTGATAAAATAATATCAAAATGGCCAAGTATCATCTGATTAACTGTTCTAGCTGTCCATTGCTATTATATCAATAGTTGCCAAAATCCACATCCTTCTCACAAGTACTCAATTTCATATGTCGAATCTGAAAATATATATATCTTAGATATAGATCTTTGTTTATCTGTGGGACTTATTGGCCTTTGTTTTTAACCTATACTGTCATAATGTGGGCAGCAGAAGAATGTTTAATCCCCACTCCTTTGCTATTCCAGTAGATAAATGGCAAACTGGTGGCTGAAGCGAATGCCACTGGCTGATCAAATCATAGGAATGCAGAATGTAGTTTCACTGTATGGTAGACTCTAGCTTAAATGTGTAGATTGACATGTGTGGTAGTTTTGAAGCCTACGTGTCTTTGTTTTAGTGTCTGGACTCTGGAGTGTTAAGGGGATTTCAGGAACAGGATTTCTAGATCAGAGAGATCATTAACCCTGAACAGTTAGCAGTAAGCTTTCTGGATTATCTTGCCATCTTCTTATTTCACACATTTGCTGATTGGTTTATTTGTCATTCTCTCATCTGTTTCATTATGAGAAAAAGCACAGCAGAAGTCTTATAATCTTGTTATATGCACTCTCTAGAGTTGTTCAATACTAATGAATAATCACAATATCTCTATAATTTGGGTATTTTTAGGAAATAAACTAGTCAGCCTGCTGACTAGGCCTGCTGGGTCAGCCTGTTTTTGACTTGCATTTTCAGCCTTTTTGCTCTGTTTAACATCTAAATGAATATTTCTAAATGAATCCATTTAGAAAATTATTAGAAACGCACTTATTTATTGGCCATCGAATATTATCAGATTTCGCTCAAATTATTGACAGCCAAAATATCAGTGAGATTCTGATGATTTTCTACATTTTTTTTTATTCAAATTAAAAATGGATTAATTTAGATATGAAAGATTGCAGTTTGCTCTGAAACACAAATGTTCTGAATCAGAAATAATGACCACATTTCACTGAAATATAACTTTCTCGATATTGACTTCTTGTTTCTCAGAAACAATTTGTGCCACATTTGCAATCACATGTTCAGGACACTTTTAGTCTTGCTTACATGATTTGCTTACAACCTGCTTACAACTTCAGTCAGACCAGAACTTAAACTCTGAAAACTGAACTGACACTGTTTCAATTTACTTTTATCTTCTAAGTGAAGCTGATTCGACACAATCTACGTTGTACAATTGCGATACAAATAAAGATAAATTGAATTGAATGATTTATTTTACTCAAATCTACTGTAATGCAAAAACCCACACTGGAATATTTTTCATAACTTACATTTATTAGTTTCCTGCATTCAGATTCAATGCTTTTAGATTCTCAATATGTGTTTTTGCTGAATTGTTTTTGCAAAGTGAGTGACATTTTCAATTATATTCACTCAAAAAAAAAAATAATGTTTTTGCTGCTTGTTCAAATTACTTATTTATAATGAGCTGAATCAACACAATTCTTGAGATTTAACTTACAGTAATTGTTTTGTGTTCAATCAACTTAAATTTGTAAAAACGATTAAGTTAATTTGTGTTGGGACAGCATGAAGGAATTGTGTGGAACCCTGCAATTTTTACAGTGATCCTTCTTACTGTATATACACTGTAAAAAATGTAGGGTTCTACACTATTCCTTCATGTTGTCTCAACACAAATCAATTACCTTAACTTAATTGTTTTTACAAATTTAAGTTGATTATACATAAAACAATTAAGTTATCCCAGAAAACCTTCAAGAATTGTGTTGATTCAGCTCATTATAATTAAGTAGAGTGAACAAGCAGCAGAAATATTTTTTTGAGTGTACACTCAAATGACATTTGCTGTTTGTTCAAACTACTTCTTTAAATCGAGCCTAAACAACACAATTCTTTAGCTTTTTTGGAGGACAACATCAATGTTTTATGTTCAATCCACTTAAATTTGTAAAAACAATTAAGTTAACTTAACTGTTTCATGTTATCCCAACACATTGATTGTGTAAAACCTGACATTTTTTACAGTGTAGTTAAACAACAATTGTATTATTATTATTATTATTATTATTATTATTATTATTATTATTATTATCATTATCATGATTATGATTATTATCATTATCATTATTATTATTATTATCATTATTATTATCATTATTATTATGGGCAATAAATGTTGTACAACCCTAGCACTCCCTGATCATTTTTCATTCATTCATTCATTTTCTTTTCGGCTTAGTCCCTTTATTAATCCGGGGTCGCCACAGCGGAATGAACCGCCAACTTATCCGGCATTTGTTTTACGCAGCGGATGCCCTTCCAGCCACAACCCATCTCTGGGAAACACATCCATACATTCTCATACACACACATACACTACGGACAATTTAGCTTACCCAATTCACCTGTACCGCATGTCTTTGGACTGTGGGAGAAACCGGAGCACCCGGAGGAAACCCACGCAACCACGGGGAGAACATGCAAACTCCACACAGAAATGCCACTGACCAAGCCGGGGATCGAACCAGCGACCTTCTTGCTGTGAGGCGAACGTGCTACTCACTACGCCACCGTGGCGCCTCTGATCATTTTTGGTGTTATTTATTTTTTCTACATTGGCATTCGCTGAAATGATCTGCAGTTTTTATTCATATACGTTTATATCAGAGAATCTTCCATCGCAAACCATAACCAATTCATTTCTGTGTGTATATCTCAAAATCTACTGCCGTCTCTGTGCAACCAACATCTTATTAGCTTTCATATTTGCTCTGGAAATGGAATGAAATGTTGATCAAACACTAAGGATCAAATCCAATATCAAAGAAGTCCGAATTTATTGTCGCTCCGGTTCACAAACACACAATCTTATGCACCACGGAGGCGTGAAGGAGATGACAACCGTGAGGCTTGTTCTGCTGCATTTCTGTGCACTCCTCGGTGTGTAACACATCGCTCTACACTCTTTTAGCTCTCATCCGCAACGGGAGGCTGATAAATGCTTAGATGCTCCTGGTGGACCACAGGGCCTCCGCTATTTCTCGTTTTGAACTCATTGCTGATCAAGGTCAGACTGTGCACTCGAGTGCAAATAACTTTTCTGTGGAAGTGCACACACCAGAGAGCCCTTGACAGAAATCACACTGAGATGCAACCAGCCTGCTTGCTGGCGCGTTTGGATGAGGAGACTAGAGAGAAGAATTGGGTTACTAGTAGGTTTTTTTGCAGTATAAATGTTCTAAAACAGTCAAATATTTTTTACACAGGGTCATTTTGAAAAAGTATGTCTTTATACATTTTTGATCGTGAATTATGAGCTATCACTGCATTTCGTGTTTAAAACGAATGTTATGGGCCATATGATGCCACAGTTGGCTTCTGTTTCTTTTTGTGCTACCGGCTGACCGCTTATCCATGTGGATGGCTTTACTGTTGTTACCAGTTTGCCACATACATCGGCAGACTTGAGACGCAGAGAGGAGTTGACCGCAACAACAGGGTTGGAGTTCAGTCAAGAACGGTTCTGGAAAGCAGGTAAAACAAAAACAACAGACATAAAAACAAACAAATAAGTAAATAACAGGGTGAGAATGCAATAAGAAGGGGGTGGGTGAGGGGTTTGGCCGGTCAGTCAGTCAGTCAGTTTGACAGCAGCCTCTGGTGGAGTTACGCAAACAGCATGTGCGAATGGCACTCATGAGATAAATTTGATATGTGAAATGGCATTCACATTAGCCTCTGGTGGATTTCCGAAAACAAAAACTGCAAAAAACGTACCTCCTGGGACATATTTCTCGCTTTTCAGAAATGTATATGGTGTGTGTGTCAATAAAAAGCCTGGGTTGCAAAAATATTTTTAATTCATTCATTCATTCATTCATTTGTTCATTCATTCATTCCTCTGTTTGTTCATTCATTAATTTATTTATTCATATGTTCATTCATTTATTCCTGTTTGTTCATTCCTTAATTTATTCATTCCTCAGTTTGTTTATTCATTCATTCATTCTTCCACTCATTCATTCAGTATATTTACCTTTTCTGTTTGGTTGCTATACTTCATTTTAATTCTTTTATAAAACCTCATTTAATTGTAGTTTTTATTTTTGTTATATTATTTTATAATTATAAATAAATGATTTTATCATATTTTACTCAGAAAATCTTTATATTATAGACATTATATTGATCTTTATAGTTCATACAAATATATATATATATATATTTTTCTATTTTATTAAGGTTTAAAATGTCATTTGTGTAGAAGCGGCATGGTTGGCTCAAGGGTTAGCATTGTCGCCTCATAGCAAGTAGGTCGCTAGTTCAAGTCCCAGCTGGGCCAGTTGGTTTTTCTGTGTGGAGTTTGCATGTTTTCCCTGTGTTTGTGTGGGTTTTCAGAATCCAAAGACATGCGGTATAGGTGAATTGAATAAACTAAATAATCCATAGTGTGTGCACGTGTGTGTGTGTGTGTGTGTGTGTGTGTGTGTGTGTGTGTGTGTGTGTGTGTGTA
>CAIGQQ010011173.1:11725414-11737792 GCA_903798035.1 Danio albolineatus | reverse complement strand
GTTTCGTTTTCCAGAATAAAAGGAATAATCAAATGAACGGATGATACACGGACCACAAATGTATATTCCACTAGCCTATCTATTATTTTTTTTAGTATGATTATTTAAGATAGCTACAGATCAGAGCAAACCATTTCTAAACCTCTAAAGATAAACGTTTAAGTAGCCTAATAACTTTTTATAAAAACTTGGATTGAATTCCGTGCACGAAGAATTTCACCTTGCATATGACTGACCTCTAGTAAAAGAATGCGGTATTGCAATGAAAGCCATTCATATTTTCACAGGGTTTAACATTTATTGGAACTATAACTCAGCAATACTTCACATTCCTCCATGTCCCTTAGTAAATAAGAAATATATACATTAAAGATGTAAGCACAAGGCATGAATGACAGTTAATGTCAAAGTAAAAAAAAGAAAAGAAAAATCTAACATAATGGTTTTATTAGACAAATGGATCGTCAGTTAAACAACATCATGTAGTATATTTCATACACAGAATGAACAAAAGATTACCCAAAATAAAAAAAAAGAAGTCACAAGGTTTTGTTTTCCCTATAACTTGGCATTAATGTAGAACACTAAAACATGCTGTATCTCCAACCAACCTCGTCGGTACAATACTAAAACGGCAAAAAGCAGAATGTCTGGATGGATTATTTTCAAATGTGCTCTTGAAACTATGCATCTAAGAAGATTGTGAATAATAATGCCCTTCTCCTCATCTCCTGTGTTCGGAACAGATGTGAATGAACGAGTAGTACAGTATGTGCCTAATGTCAGGCATTTCTTTACAAAGAAAAATAAAAATAGTACCTGATCGTAGAGTTAAACCGTTTAGAGTTCACCTGTTACCCTTACACGTTCCATATGGCTTTTGGCCCGTTGTAACATATGTAGTAGAAAACATGTAAAGCACCAGGCGCTGTGGTCTGAACCTCGTGGATATGTGTGAATACGGGAAGGGCAGTGAGATGAGCAAGGTTGAAGGTCGTTAGATAAGCAAGAGAAGGATGGTTAGATGTTCAGGGTCCCTCGCTGATATTGGGTAAGGGAGCTCATGCAGCTGGACTGGAGATCTGATAGAGGATGAATGGAGACGCTTGTCCTCTTCATGGTCTCACCGACAGCAGATCGCACGCTGGACTTTAGGTAGGACACAGAACTGTGGGATGAAGATGTGAAAATGTGTTAACGAGTTCAGAGCATTTCTAATCTATAGGCGTGAAACGGTATCAAATTTTCTTAATTGCAGAAGCTTTTATCATGAAACAAGAGACTCTCTTAGAAAAAAAGGTACACGGTGGTACAAATAATGTTCCTTTAGAAGTTGTACCTTATATGGTACAGGAAAGACCTCCTATGATACTCTTCTGTACCTTTTATGGTATAATTGAAATATACTGTACACAATTGTTTTCATAAAAAAAGGTACATAAGTGTGGGACAACTACTTCATTACAGAGCAATTCCATGCAAATGTCAACCTGGCCATGAAAAAATTTAAGTTGTCACCAAAATAGCGAAACCCTTTTAATTTTTTTGTGTATTCTTGTATTTTACAGTGCTGTACAAATACTCAAAAATGTCTCGTTCAATGTTTTTAAACAATTATATTTGATTTATCAGAGTCACACAAGTGGAAATTTCACATCTGTCACATCCATAGATATGTCACATCCATAACAAAGCTTTTTCCTCATTTAGAGTATAAAAGTAGTTTACAGATTAATATTTTTCTGATGCCATAATTCTGTGTATATTTGTTTTGGAAAATGTAAACAGATGTTTCAATATAATGTTAACATATACCTTTTCTGTGCGTTTATGTTTTGAGTTTTTACTGCAAATGTCACATCCATAACGCTGGAATTGATCATCTATTAAAATAAATATTACTGGAAAGGCAAAGTGATTTTATGAATAATATATTTGAATAAATGTAGGTATTGTAAACTAAATCTTTAAGCATTTTTTTAATAAACATTTAAGCATTTTCTGATAAATACATTTTCCTTATTGATATCGACACCTTTTGGTGTTTGCTTTCCGCTACGCACGTGAGCTGGCAACAGTATGCAAAGGGTTCATGCAGACATTTCAGTATTGAGAACTAATCAAACCATGTGCATATCTCGTTACAATACTTTTGCGTAATTCTATTTCTATTTTAAAATTAAGTAAATTAAATGAACTTCTAAGTGATTACAAAGGTATTAAAATTGGGAAAAAAAGTTTTATATTGTGAATGAATGTACAATATAAATGTATTTTTGTAACATTTTTGTGAAAAGTGTTGTGAAATGTTTAGCAAAAAAATAGATCTTTTGATTTATGTTAAAGTATTTTTTATTCTTTATAATAAATGGAAAAGGTGCATTTACACAAAAAGGGACTTTAAAAAAAAAAGCATTGTATGTATTTACTTAAAATATATTAACACATTTTAGGTATAGCAAAATGCCTTTAAATAGTTCTTGAAGGAACACATTTTAGGTACAAAGTGTCTTATCACTGTAGTGGTACATACCTTCATGGATCACATTTGTACCTTTGATGAAGGTGCATTTTGGTTTTCCATGGTACAAATCATGTGCTTAAAGGTACAAACTGCAATGGTACAAATTAGTTTTTTTTTGTCTTAAGGTGCAATTCTGTTCCATTAAAATGTACTGCCCAGTGACAAGGGTTTGTACCTTCTTTGGTACAACATTGTACCATTTTTTCTGCGTGTATAGTATTATCACGATATTGACCGAGGGGAGAGAGAGGCACTTTTTGGTTTTGGCCAAATAATGAACAAAGTAATGGGGTTAGACAAACACTATATTTTTACCAACAACACACAAGCCTCTCCTACTAAATGAGCACTGGTTGTATGATCGCTGGACCTATGGTTTCTGTGCACTATTGCCAAAAGTGCCAGGAGTAAAAATACCTTAAACTCTGTTACATTTTATCATGCGTTACTTTGTGCCCCGCACTCCCCTGTGCTGCAAAAAATTTTTACTTTAGCAAGTATACTGTAATAAAATACTTTGTGTATTGCTTTATTAGATATACATGTTTAGAATAAACAAATGTTTCAACCAAATTAAAATGGAAAAGTATTATAAGATACAATAGTTAACACATACAGTAAAATCTTGTTAGTAAATGTTAGTTATTCAAATTAACTGTGAGGAAAAAGTCTAAATTATAAAAGTATATTATTTAAAATATATAAATTTATTTAATAAATCAATTAGAATTTGTAATCAGATTAAAGCTAAGATTTTTTTTTACGTGTTCTATGGCATTATCTTAGGAATTAACATCAGTTAAGATTAATGAAAGCTTTAGTAGTTTTCATCTTGAGTTTAGTAAAATAACTAATTAGAACCTTGATGTACAGTGTCAACGTACAGGACAATAGTCCTATAAATTGTCACATTTTTTTAAAATCAATATTTCAGCATGTTCAGCCAGATTAACATGTGAGAATGTAAATGTTTAATTCAGAGATTCCCAAACTAGGGTACATGGTAATCCTTGATTTGGCCCACCTTTCCATCTGAGAAGCGAGGGAGAATGATGAAGATGGTTTGGACAGAAAGCCTTTAAAAATATATTTTTTTAGAAATTTCCATTTATATTTAATGTAACCTTTTATTTGAGTGTATTACTGTTTACCTTCAAAAAAGCTAACTTAAATTGAATGTTGATTTTTTTTTTTTAAATAAGCATAATTCGCTCGACCGAGAGAGAGTAATGAGAAGACACTGATGAAGAAATCAAAGGAGATTCACTTTTCAGCATTGAACTTTATTATGGAACTGTTTATGTTTTCATATAGTAAGAAGTTCATTATAAAATGTAAAAATATTAAAAATAACTATGCATTAGTTAATACAATTAAAATAATGTTTTTTATTTATTTATTTTTTTGTACCTTCTGCTTACAATTCATGTTTGGTTTTTGACCCTTCATAAGAAAAAGTTTGGGCACAAACTATTGAATTGTTAAGTCTCCAAGCATTTGACGCTGTTATGAACAATACTGCAATTACAGTGTGAATATTCTTAAAAAAGAGTTCTAAAATTGTTAGATATAAATAATACATTTCTATTTCGCAGTGCACATGACACAAATACTGTGCATGTTCATTATATTGAATTATTAAATATTGGCATATGTCTGCTCCATACGTTTATACACTGTACTGCAGCATTTGAAATGGATCAGAAATATTTCCACTGTATAATTAATATAGAATTTATGTTTTTTTCAATAACTCATTTAATAAATACTGATACTGAACGTTATTGGTATTGTTCAATACATGTTTTGGTTAGAGCAAAGGTTTTAATTCAACTTTTCACTGCTGTATATTAAACTTGGGTTACTGTAGTTAATTAAAGCTCATAGTATATTTGGTTTTCGACATGTGCTAGGTTATTAGCGTGTAGCCTTATTTTTCTAACCTTGCGCATACACTTGTTTTTGTGTTATTTATTTTGTCCACAAGGTGACAACATTGAGCCACTCTTTCATAGTTGAAATGGAGACAATCAACAAACACGCGAAGATGACCAAAATAATACAGACGCCACAATGACGAGTGCATTGGTGAGTGTAATTAACAAATAACTGTATGAATTATATTTCTATTTGAAAACGTGTACAAGCCATTTTTTATGTTATATTATTTTTAGACAATATATTGTAAGAGAAGAAGCACAGACACTGGACAAGAATGAATCTTTTAAAGTGTGCATGTCGAGTAACTAAACTGTGTTTGTGTATGCTATCACATGAACAATACTTTGAAAAGCTGTGGATTCAACTCAGCATGTTGGCATATTCAGAAAAATGATAGGCTACTTCAGACTTGAAACGAACATCATATGTTGCATTTTAGTAACTAGAAACTGTGTGGAAAGAAAATAAAAACACAAAATAACACTAAAACAAGTATGTTTTATTTTAACTAATTGTCAAAAGAAATGTCATGCACTAAAATTACTAAAGCTAAAAGCAAAAAGATGTAAAAGATGCTATAAAAATATAGCAAATTAAACAGAGTGCAATTTAAAAGAGTTCTAAGCAATACATTGCTAAAATGAACCTAAATAAAATAAAAATGATAAAAATATAATATAAAAATATAAAAAAAATAATAAAAGAAATATAAAAACAAACAAAAATAAACCTCTAATAATGTCTTGAATAGAAATCATGAAATATTTCATTCATTTATTAATTTTCCTTAAACTTAGTCTCTATTTTGCCACAGCAGAATGAACCGCCAACTATTCCAGTATATTTTTCATGCAGTGGATACCCTTCCAGCCACAGCTCAGTACTGGGAAACACCCATACATACTCATTCGCACACACTCGCACACTACGGCCAATTTCGTTTATTCAAATTCACCTATAGAGCATGTCTTTGGACTGTGGGGGAAACCGGAGCACCCGGAGGAAACCCACTCAAACACAGGGAGAACATGAAAGATTTATAAATTTATAAACTTTTAACCTGATGCACTGAAATAACTTAAGCTAAACCAAAAAACAAACAAACAAACAAACAAAAAAAACATTTAAATTAAAAAAAATTTAATTGCAAATGTAAACAAACAACATTTGTTGTTTCATTTAAAAAAAATAAAATGAAAACAGAAAGCTAAAATTAATTCACAGATGATAATAATAATAAAATAAAACAACACTGGTTTCAAAATGTATGTTATCATCCTAAAAGAACAATTTATTGTTTTTAAAACACTCTTTTTAAGTATTTTACCTATACAAGAACCTTCTTCAGATAGCTTCTTTAAAATATCTTAATAAATATTGATTTAATAAAAAAAATTAAAAATACAGGATACATCACAAATCAATAGAAAATACTAAAATATATTCATAAATTAGTATATTATGTATTCTAACCACGACACGACACAGGGGCTCAGAGGTGGCAAGAAGGTCACTGGCTTGGTCAGTTAGCATTTCTGTGTGGAGTTTCCTCTAGGTGCTCTGGTTTCCCCCAAAGTCCAAAGACATGCACTATGGGTTATTTGAATAAACTTAATTGGCCTAGTGTATGTTTGTGAATGAGTGTGTATGGGTGTTTCCCAGTACTGGGTTGCAGCTGGAAGGGCATCCGCTGTGTAAAACATGCTGGATAAGTTGGTGGTTCATTACACTGTGGTGACCCCTGATGAATAAAGGGACTAAGCTGAAGGAAAATGAATGAATGAAAATATTCTAATTGGGGAAAGTTAGAATGTTAGATTTACCTTTTAATATATAGTCAGTCAGGAGGGTTGGGACCTTCTCGCTGTCTTCTTTCATGGCATAAAGAACTGTAAAACATTATCAGTTAAATGCATGAGAAGATCAGTAAACATTTCATTTTCCTTGGTGTTATTTGATTACAAATAATAAATACGTTAATATTAAGGTGCAATCTCTTTAACAGAAGTTTGTCTTGCACAGTATGAAAGATTATGGTGATTTCCAGAGAAAAGTCATTTTCGCTTAGACCGAGATCAATAATAATACCATTAGAGCAGTTCAGTTCACTTACTTTTTGTGAGCATTTGCAAGTCATCCACAGATGGAGGAGTCCCTTTTTTCTCATACGGGATGACTGTGTTCAAGTACTGAAAATAATCATCACACACAGTTATCACCACAAAAAAACTGATCTTTTCCAGCGTATATGTTCATGTTTACTCCAGAACATGAAGTGAAATGTTCCTACTCACCTGTTTTTCTGTGCCTGAGCTCCCGAAGGTCTGTCTGATGCCTGTCTGCAGGATGTTGGACAGACCCTCCATGCTGAAGCGCTGCGAAAACACCAAAACATGAAATATTAAATACCAGAGGCTCTCTTCTGCTCATCTACTGTACAGCACAGCATCACTCGTCTGCACGAATCTCTCCTACGTCAGACTGCAGAAAGGATCAGGTGGGGATCTGATGTAAAAACTGCTGAAATCTTTCAGCAAATGTTTATAAAATGGCTGCTTCTCTTGGTGAGTCTGTCCAGTCTGAATATATATTATACTTACTGTGCTAAATAATGTTTTGGTGACATTAAATTAAATTTATTTATAAATTAAACTAATATTTTTTCCCAGTGATGGGTTGCGGCTGAAAATGCTTCCTCTGCGTAAAACATATGCTGGATAAGTTGGCGGTTCATTCCGCTGTGGCGACCACAGATTAATAAAGGAACTAAGCCAAAAAGAAAATGAATGAATGAATAAATTTATATTCATGAAAAAATAATGAAGGAGAATCATTTATTTATTAATTTCTTGTTCGGCTTAGTCCAAAGCGGGATGAACCGCCAACTTATTTAGCATATGTTTTACACAGCGGATGTCCTTCCAGCTGCAACCCATCACCGGGAAACATCCATACAGACTTATTCACACTCATACACTACAGACAATCTAACAACCCAATTCACCTATAGTGCATGTCTTTGGACTTTTGGAGGAAACCCACGCAAAGATGGGGAGAACATGCAAACTCTACACAGAAATGCTAACTGACCCAGCCAAGGCTCGAACCAGCGACCTTTTTACTGTGAGGCGCCGCCCACAGAATTATGATATCTGTCATTTATCAGTTATTAACCATGACATGAAAATATTTAACAGAGAAATATAAATATTTTTAATACTGAAATAGGGAAAAAATTTATAGTGAAAATTCAAGATGTCAAAATTTTTTTCCCACATTATTTAATATCTAAATAATTTAATTATGATAAAGGGTATAAACAAATAAATAAATAAAGAATATTATTAATATTATGCATTTTAACATACATTTTTTATATATATTTAAATAATTCCCCCAGATGCTGTTTAACAGAGCAAAGAAATGTTCCACAGTATTTCCTTATTATATATCCTAATATCTTGTATCTTATTTCATTTAGTTTACCTGGAATGATAGAATATAATATTACATTAATAGACAAAAGGAGAGAGAATTAGCAATGATACATAATCTTTTTTTAGCTCAAATTGTAATCTCCCAAGCTCAAAAAATGTTAGCAGTTTCTTTAAAATCCAATTATATACTTCTTGTATTAGCAATAAACCTTTATATAACCTATACATGGCGACATGGTGGCTCAGTGGTTAGCACTGTTGCCTCACAGCAAGAAGGTCGCTGGTTTGAGTCCCGGCTGGGTCAGTTGTCATTACTGTGTAGAGTTGCATGTTCTCCCTGTGATGGCGTGGGTTTCCTCTGGGTTAGCGCTATAGGTGAATTGAATAAACTAAATTGGCCGTAGTGTATGTGAGAGAATAAGTGTGTATGGATGTTTCCCAGTACTTGGTTGCGGCTGGAAGAGCACCCGCTGTGGAAAACATATGCTGGATAACATTCTGATGAAAATAGTGCAAACATTCATTCATTTTTTTTTTCGGCTAAGTCCCTTTATTAATCCGGGGTCGCCACAGCAGAATGAACCGCCAACTTATCCAGCATATGTTTTACTCAGCGGATGCCCTTCCAGCTGCAACGCATCTCTGGAAAACATCCATACACACTCATTTACACACAAATACTACGGACAATTTAGCCTACCCAATTTACCTATATCACATGTCACTAGACTTGTGGGGGAAACCGGAACACCAGGAGGAAACCCACGTGACCACGGGGAGAACATGCAAACTCCACACAGAAATGCCGACTGACCCAGCCGAGGCTCACACCAGCGACCTTCTTGCTGTGAGGCGAACATGCTACCCACTACTGGCGTGCTCATGGAGCATAGTATATTAAATCTGAGATTCACAATTTACCACATTTCTGAACTCATCAGTGACTAAAATGGTCAAAGAGAACACTGAGGAAGTTGAGATGCAGTTACTTGCATGATGTAATGGAATCAGAGCAGCATTACTGTAAGAGGAAGCTGCTATTGCCTTCACAGCTCCTGCTCAGGCGAATGATTCCTCTGCTCTTCCAGTAAGTGCTAAGTGCAGCTCAAGTCTAATTTGCTGAGATCCATTAACTGTGCATGGAGACTGAATGAAGAGGTAAACATCGTGCACATACACCACTGCTGACAAGTTGGGCATCACTAAATGCTTTTAAAAGAGGCCTGTTCTGCTCATCAAGGCTGTATTTACTTGATCAAAATTTGAGTTAAAACTGAAAAATTGTACAAATATTATTCTGATTTGAAATAGAAGTTTTCTTATTGAATGTAATTTATTAAAACACACCAAAATACACATAAGTATTATTCTGTAAGAAATGCTTCCACACTTTAAGAAGATGCTAAAAATCTTTTTAAGACTGCATTTTTAGATTCCTGATTATTCTGTGTTTATATTTTATATTTTTTCTTTTATGTATACTTTTATTTTATTGCATGTTAGATTTCTCTGTTGTTGTTGTTGCGCTTTGGGTCTTAGAAAAGCGCATTATAAATAAAATGTTTTATTAATATTATAAATATACAAAATAAGTGTTTCATTTTAACTAATTACCAAACCACATTGCTCATTTTCATATATTTTGCAGTTTTGCATATGTGTTAATTTAATGTAATTTTGTGAACTAAAATTACTAAAACATTAATTGAAACTAGGGCGCCACGGTGGCGTAGTGAGTAGCACGTTCGCCTCACAGCAAGAAGGTCGCTGGTTCGAGCCCCGGCTGGGTCATTGGCATTTCTGTGTGGAGTTTGCATGTTCTCCCCGTGGTTGCGTGGGTTTCCTCCGGGTGCTCCGGTTTCCCCCACAAGTCCAAAGACATGTGGTATAGGTGAATTGGGTAAGCGAAATTGTCCGTAGTGTGTAAATGTGTGTGTATGGATGTTTCCCAGAGATGGGTTGCGGCTGGAAGGGCATCCGCTGTTTAAAAAATATGCTGGATAAGTTGGCGGTTGATTCCGCTGTGGCGACCCCGGATTAATAAAAGGGACTAAGCCGACAAGAATATGAATGAATGAATTGAAACTATAAGCAAATTAAACAAAATGCAAATGAAGTGTTTAAAACACAACCAAATGACTAAACTAAACAAAATTTTTAAATGAAAACTACCTGTAAATACAAACCTCTAATAATATCTTAACTTTAAACCATGAACATCTTTAATTTAAATGTTATTTAAAATGTAAAATTAAATAATTTTATGTGCGAAAGAAGAGAAAATAGCTCCTAAATGCACTTACTGAAATAACTGAACAAAAACAAATAACTGAAACGAAATAAAAAAGTTTAATACATATTTAATATTTAAAATGCTATAAAATAAAGAACATACATGATTAATATTCCTGCCGTTCAAAGCAAAATTTTTAGCATCATTACATCAGTCTTCAGTGACTTCCATGATTCTTAATTAAACTATTTTCTTTATTTTAAATAAAGGTAAAACATTATTTTAAAAAAACTATAATAATAATAATAATATTCATAATCACAATGTAATAATAATAAAACTAAATAACACTGGTACTGTGTTTCTGAGAATATTTAAATCTAGAGAACAGTGCTATTCCGGGGAGGCAATTAAATTGAGACAGAAATGTATGTTAGTACTGTATATCCTTAAAGAACAATTAATCATTTCTACAACATCTTTTTAGTTTTTTTTTAGCTTATTTAAACGTACATTTCTCTAAAAAAAAAATTTCTGTCATCATTTACTGTCTTTACTTATTTCATTATTGCGTTAAGTTGTAAACCTATAACCACTGACTGTCTATCTTTCTGACTGACTGTTTTTCTGACTGACTGTCTCACTGACTGTCTTTCTATGGAATCGGTGGTTAACAGAATAAAGAAACTCATAAAGATTTGAAGCCACATGAGGGTGAGCAAACAGTGAGTAAATGTGTATTTTTTTGGTGAACCATCCGTTTAAGAGCCACGGTTAGCTTCTCTAAAATATCTTAATAAATAATAATAGTATGTCAAATAAATGTTTAAACTAACCCAATGTATACAAAATAAGTGTTTTATTTTAACTAATTACCAAACCACATTTCTCATTTTCATATATTTTGCATAGTGTGTTAATTTAATTTTGTGAACTAAAATTACTAAAAGATTTATTGAAACTATATAAGCAAATTAAACAAAATGCAAATGAAGTGTTAGAAAAATGCTGGGTTCCACACAATTCATTCACACGATTAAATTCACTTCATTTGTTAAGTTAACTTAAGTTTTTACAAATTTGAGTGGATCAAACCGAAAACAAATAAGTTGTCCTCAAAAAACACCTAAGAATTGTGTTGTTTCAACTCATTTTAAATAAGTAGTTTGAACAAGCTTTAAACGTTTTTTTTAGAGTGCACCATTTTAACTTTAAAACATAAAAATAAAAAAATAAAAACATTTAAAATGTTTTGCTCAAATAACCCAGCCTTGGTGAGCTGAGAAAACATTTAAAACATGAAACTCTCTCTTTCTTACACTGAAAAAAATGATTCAATGCTGCTTCCTTGGGTTTACTTAATTTTTTTACGTTAAGTGGCTGTAAACAATTTATTTGGGCTGAATTTAAACAAACAACTTAAGTTGAACATTATTAAATGTAATTTGTTTGTTTAAATTCAGCCCAAAGAAATTGTTTACAGCCACTTAACGTAAAAAAATTGAGTGAACCCAAGGAAACAGCATTGAATCATTTTTTTCAGTGTACTGATGCTGAACTCTTGTGCAGTAGTGTACGTATGGTGGGCTCACTCACTTTCGCAGGCATGCTGCCGGTCTTCTCGGAGCGAGTGGATCCCTGTAGACTCATGGCCTTGTCTTTACGCCTGCGCTTGCTCAGCTCCCTCTGCTCCTTCTGTCTGTTCTGCACCTCCATCAGAGCCGTGATGAAGGTGTTCTTCACCTCCTTCTCGAACTCCAGCTCATCCCTGCGGGCCAGCTGAGCCACCAGTTCCTCTGAATACTCTCGTATTGCCGCCTCCATCCGGCACAAGATGTCAAGCAGTGCTGAGCTGGGCATCAGCCTCAGACCTGCGTGAAAAACAGCATTCCTGTTTCAAAAGACTCCCGTTGATCAAAACCAGCACTTGACTTTCACACTCTGACTAATGTTGTGATGTTTCTTCAGCTGACGGCCGGCTATTTTTCATTCGCTTTTGCTATACTGCATCTTCGGTTTCTAAAATGTGATCTGTTTCATCTGTCCGTATAGGATGAAGAAATGCTGAAACAACACAGTTTAAAATAGAAAGCTTCTCTATATGCTCGGTAGACACCTGTATTGCTGGGGAGTTGCAGAGCACGTTTGCATTGAGCTTGACCTCCTACTATCAAGGCACTTTTTATTTTAAAGAGCACAGTTAACCCTTTTGATTATAAAGAGCTAACATCAGTTAGCCCTTT
>CAIGQQ010011173.1:11700979-11722153 GCA_903798035.1 Danio albolineatus | reverse complement strand
ACATAACATAACATAACATAACATAACATAACATAACATAACCTAACCTAACCTAACCTAACCTAACCTAACCTAACCTAACCTAACATAACATTTAATGTGTAAACCTTGGCATATTAAATGAAATTTAGACTTTTAACAATTTTACTAATAATAATTTGAATAAAGCCAGACACATTTCTAAAATTTATTTGTAATTTCTTTCTAAAACATTTTTATAATATAATTTTATTTGCATTCCAAATCTATTTTTTTAATTGTAGTGATTTATGCTAAATAATATATAGTATTTAATATAAAGTAAATATAAAAATGTAATACATCTAAAAATAATAATAATGAATTTTAAAAATATTTTAATATTATAAATAATTATCTATATATAATAATATATAGATAATAATAATAACAAATCTATAATAATATATAATATATATATAGTAATAATTAATTAAGAATAAATACATAATAATATGAATTGCTGTTGTTATTATTATTATTATTATTATTATTATTATTATTATCATTATTAATAATAATAATAAACAGGTACACAATAATTTCCATCTTTTACCCAGTGTAACATGTGTTTCCCCAAATAATATAAATGACTATTTTCAAGATCGGGCTGGTAGAGTTTTAAACCTCACCTGATCAGCTGTAATAAGAGGTTCCTCATTCAGACAGTTGGCATTTTCATTCTTCTCGTTCATCTCATCCTCCTCTTTTTCATGTATCTTCAAAGCCAAGACACAGAAGACACAGTAGGTGAAATCTTGCCAACATGGTTAAAAGCATCAGCAGCATCAATATGACAAGACGGCCAAGAGTAATGGCTCCATATTGCTCCATTATACTCAATGGTAATGTGCTGAGGAGAGTGCTTTCAAAATGTTAGCTTGACAGCTCTTCTGGCCCACACTGATGTACAACAGAGTCTACTGCTAGAACTAATCAAAAAGCTCACATTAGATATTTGACATTAGTTGAGCATTAGACTATACTGTAGCTCACATCATGACAAAATGTGAAAGGAAAATGCAGAAAGATATCTGCTGGTCAGTCATGGAGACTTATGATGTTTTCAGAGCTTCTGGGGGATTTTATGGTGACTAAACTACTTATTGCAAAGCTTGTGACTGGCTTGATGCCAAACAAAGTAGATCAGGTTGGGGTTTTTGGCAGCCATTCACTGTATTTACTGTGCATTTGGCATAAATATACACACCACACCCTGAACAGAGAGAGCAAACACTCTCATATAGTGCTGCAGTCATTTGCTTACAGGATATAAATGCTTTTCAATTAAGGAGGACGATATTTTTTCAAGAAGGGTTTTCCGATGACCAGTGCTGTAGTTATAATGATATTTCCTCCTCCGTTGATATGGTTAATAATAAGGATAAATCACCCTAACAAAAAAATGTATCGATATTATTCTTTATTTTTTATAGAAGAAATTGTATTTTTTATCATTACTGTAAATATAAGAAATAAATAATAAAACTAATATATATTAATTTAAATATAATTACAATATATAATATAAATATATAGCTAAATATGAAAGAAATGTATTTGCATCAGTTTTATTTCAGTATCAATTAAAAATAGAGAAGTGTAGTGTTATTTCTATTAATATGTTGAATTAGTTTTAATATGATACATTTTATGTTTTTAGGATCACTAAGAAGTGGGATTTTTTTGTATCATTTTTATTAATACTTGTATTTGTTTTATTTTATTTGATTTATTAATTTCAGTTTAGATTTTTTTCTTTAAAATAAGTTAAATAAAATAAATAAGAATATACACGCTGTCTCAAAAAATCATTATGTTACAAATATATGAGAATTTTAAAATAAAAGCAATATGTAATGTAAATGTATAGCTAATATTAAGGAAAACATATTTGCATCAGTTTTATTTTAGTATCAATCAAAAATAGAGAAGTGAAGTATTATTTCTATTAATATGTTGAATTAGTTTTAATACGATTTATTTAATGTTTTTTGTATCACAAATTGGATTTTTTATTAATGCTTGTGTTTGTTTTATTTTTATTTCATTTATTTGTTCCACTTTAGATTAAAATACGATTTATTTGAAATAAGTTAAAAAAATAAATAAGAATATACTGTACACCGTGTCTCAAAAAAATCCAAGCAAAATGAATTCTGTTAGAATATCGTCAAAACACCTCTAACATTACTTATATTTTGTAATTAGATGGCAAATAGATGACGTTATATGATATGCATACATTTTCCACCTCACCTGATTTATATCACTGCATTACCTTCTTAAACAGTGATAACCCAAATATTGACAAAACGCTTCAGTTTTATTACTAGCAAACTAAATTAGCACGCACAGAATAAAGCAACATTTACATATCAGAGTCATTAACTGCCAGACTCCCGTGCAATCTTTCGGACAGTGTGATGGGTAGGCATGGGCCGGTATAAGATTCTGACGGTATGATAACCTTTGATAAAAATTACACGGTTTCACGTTATGACGGTATTGTGCTTACTGCTCTAAAATACATTTTTTTAAATGTCTGGCTAAAAAACAAAACCTTTTTCCCACATTAACACACTATATTTTATTTTGAGAAACATTTTAAATATTCTGCGGCAGTAAACATATCAGGCTGAATAATTACAATGAATCACTGACTTCAGCTGTCTTCATTTGTTTCAGAAACACAGATGTCTTTACAATTTACACCTAAAAAAATGTAAATAAAAAATCTTACACATACCTTAGGAACGGTATAGCAAAAAATTTTGGCGGTATGAAAACCTTAACTTTTACATACCGCAGTATACCTTGAAAACGGTTATCGTCCCATGCCTAGTGAAGGGTGCGTGGTGCTTCTTGGCTTAGTACCATGTCTTTGACAGTGGGGATATTTTCAACAGTACGACCACTCCCCGCCACATCAATTTTCGTAAACAAGTTATCCAATCCACCTTTTGTCCAGTTTCAGTCAGATATTCATGAAGAAAACGTGAAGCAATGTGGCTTTTCAGCTCTCATAAACCTTTTTATCAAACTCTTTATCTTCATTCGAAAATACCTTACGCAGCTAAAAATAAAAACGTCATCATTACACCATCATTACGTCACCAACAAGGAAAGTAAATGAAAGGATTATTCTAATGCTCAGATTGCGCTGTTATTCCTGTACAAAGTTTAGCCATTCTTATTCCTGTAGTACGATAAGCAGTCTTATTTTTATATGAAATATTATTGCTTGTTTTTTGAGACACTATGTCAATATTTTTAATTGAAAATACATTTTAAAATAAATAACTTAATTAAAATAAATACATTTATTTATTTATTTATTGCATAATAATATGGATATTTCAAGTGACAAAATGTATTTGTTTTAGGGGATCAGTTACCTATTTTAGCAGTGCTCTACACCTCTTTGTTTTGTTGTAAATGATGTCGCACAAAACCAATTAATCTAAGTAGATGTAAATTTCATTCACATCCTAATCAGGAACCATGCTGGAAATACGAATAGTCTATTATCACGTCAACACCATTACAGATATCAGAAGCAGAGCAGATGTTTACCTCCTGATCTGAGAGGTTGCCATTGAGTGTTTCCGAGGTGGGGTCGTCCCAGCTGGACACAGAGGAGGGCATGTAGTTGTCAGTCAGAGCATCCCACACGCTACAAAAACACACACGCATGGACATTTATATACACAATGTTCCAACTGACACACAATGAAAGTGAAACAAATGAGACATCCGTTCTCACAGTGGGCACAGAAAGTGTTTCTCAGCCACGGATAAACTTCCAGTTAAAGTGACTCATAGTGTTCCTTTCACAGCATCGATAATGTAATTTAATTCAACTATAATTCATTAAATAGTCTTAAGGATTCATTTAGTTGTTCAAGCATAAAACATAACGAAAGGAGCAGCAGACGAGCACTGAAACTCCATTGAAAATACTGTGGTAAAATAAATTTCCATATTTTAAATACATGGCGCGGAAACAATGGAGGGACCCACATTATATTATATTATATTATATTATATTATATTATATTATATTATATTATATTATATTATATTATATTATATTATATTATAACCCCGGATTAATAAAGGGACTAAGCCGAAAAGAAAATGAATGAATGAATGAATATTATATTATATTGTATTATATTATATTATATTATATTATATTATATTATATTATATTATATTATATTATATTATATTATATTATATTATATTATATTATATTATATTATATTATATTATATTATATTGTATTATATTATATTATATTATATTATATTATATTATATTATATTATATTATATTATATTATATTATATTATATTATATTATATTATATTATATTATATTATATTATATACAGCATCAATCAGGTAGCAAAGATCATGGATTTTTAAAGAAACCGAATCTTCAATTTTGTAATGGCATGACAGTTCACCAGAAGCACTTGAGCTGGCTGACTGAAAATCAAAAATGCCTTTGCATGTACCTCATTGGCAATACATACACTCTTTTGCAATGACATAAGTAAGCAGTCAACACAAATATACATAGTGACAAATCTAGTACAGTATTTGTCCTCAAGAATTCAATTTACCTGCAACTCTGATTCTACAATCTTTAAAGATTAGTTCACCCAAAAATAAAAATTTTTGTGATGAATTACCCTCATGTTTTTCCAAACACAAATTAGGCCCCGTTTACACTAGTGCGTTTTAGTTTTAAAACGGTGTTTTAGCATGAAAACAATCTGCGTCCACCCTAGCGTTTCACCCAGCGTTTCTGAACATATCTCCGTCCACACTACTCCACCAATAACGTATATCACGTGACCATGCACGCACTCCATGTTGCACAGGAAATGAGTCTCGCTTGGCATTCTAAATAGGGCTTACGCTGCTTGAATCGCGAGCGATTATCGAGTGCTCGAACAATAGCTTGCCTCTTGTGAATATATGCAATTGTTGTAGTAAAAAAGGCAGAGTTTATCTGCACAATGGCGCCTAAAACGGACAATAGTGCAAACAACGCTCCCATTTCTGTGTCCATGTTGTTGTTTACAGTGAAGGCTGGTCTGCCTTCTTCCGGTGGCGTTATAGTCATGTGATAGGGGCTTGACGAATAAGGGAAGGATACGCAATGACCCAAAAGCCCTGATCAAGTAGCAAATCTCAGCAGTCACGCATCCGTTTTCAGATGTCTTCGTTTTCCCCCATCCTCACTGAGACGGAGCAGCAGCGTTTTAGAATGAAAACAGCCTCTCCAGCGTTTCCAAAATGCTCCGGCTCGAAAACTCCGGCGTAGTGTGGACGGATGGAGTAACCGTAACAAAACGAAAACACATTAGTGTAAGCAGGGCCTTAGGCTATTTTAGATGAAATCTGAGAGCTCTCTCATGTCCTTAAACAGCAATGGTCTCAAGATGTTCAGAAAAGATACCAAAAACATTGTCAAAGCATTCAATGTGACTTCAGTTTTTCAACTGGACAAACAAATTAAACAAATCAGGTCATCACAGTGCATGTTTACTATGGTACATATACCATATTGCTATTAGTAAGCAGTCAGCAGTGCAGCACACTAAGTAAACCATGGCCATGGCCACAGGCTGAATTCTAGCACAGGGACAGATTTTTGTCTGAATGCAAGCCAAGAACAAAAGCCACGGGCAATGAGAACACATCACAGCGGGAAACGCAGAAAAAAACAACATGCAAACAAATCATATATCACTGCCATATTTACAGCACATACTAAGAGTGTAACGAACATCATGCTCAGATGCTGAAAATCACAATTAAATATCGTTTAATAGGTTACAACTGAAAATGTTTAAAGCACATACACACTATCTGGTCCTCCTAATATTTGTGTAATAACAGTACAGCCTCAATCAGTGATGAGGTTTTAACTGTTTTACATCAACAAGAGTGTGCTAAATTTAGACCCAGGGATTTTTTTTTCCGGCCCATTTTGCGAGAGGCAGATTTGACAGCAATGAGAGCATTGTGACAGCCTGGTAGCGCAGACAAGTCAGGACAAACAAAAGCACTGAGGCGTATAAAAATTTGCTGAATAATTCACGGCCAAACCACGGACACATGCACACAGACACACAGACCGGCACTCGTGATGGACAAAGGGTGTTTTTACAGAATCTGATTGGAAAGCCAGTTGGCGTTAATGTCAGACATGTCCTCACTTTTTGATTGGCAGAGAGACAGCCAACTAGATTGGCATATTTATCAGCACAACAATAACGGTATATAACCTGGTTGAAGTCAATTAGATAAAGCGTCATTCATTGAATATTCATTAAGTATTCAAGCTAAAATATTATTCAAATACATTCAAAAAGTACTCTCATTATTGTAATTTATTCACTATAGTTTAGAAATTGCTGATAATATGACAAGTTAACTGTGGCAGAACAAATTCATCTATAATTTAAGACAGATTTGATAAAAAGGTACATTATGCAATGGATTACAATCAACCAAAAATAATCCAGACAACTGTTATGCCTCATTCAGACTAGCAGCGACTTTGTAGCTTCCTGTCGCTCTGGGTGGCGACCTGCTGCAAACGCGGGTCTGTGTAGATATATACAGCACGAATACAACCGGCCTATGAGCGAGCTGAGAGAGAATCACGTGAGCTCTACTGGTGCTCCTATTGGCTGTCGCTTAAGAAAGTCGCTCTTCATTTGCATAAAGTTGAAAGATTCTCAACTTTGCTGCGTTGCTTGACACACCCACCTGGTCACCAACGTTCGCTGTCGCTCGCGTAAATGAAAGTCGCCGGAAGTCGCTCGCTTTCCATTGAAATGAATGGCCGCTTGTCGCTTTGCTGCTGTGAGCAGCTTGTAGTGTGAATGAGGCTTTAGTATGATAATATTTACAGAAATACCAATACTTAATGACAGCCTGTAGTCTCTGCTGTCAACCAGATTCATCAAAACTGAATTTGAATATTTTTCCAGACTAGACTAGCTGGTTTTCGGTCAATGTATACATAATTTTTAGGCATAAATATGTCACACTTTATTTTGCTTTCCTTACTTACAGAAATGTACTTTAGTGTTTTGTACCCACTAGTGTCTGAATCTATTTTGGTTTGACTGTATTGTATCTACCAACACAGGCTGTAAATATATGCTTCAGTCTACATTTTTATGAAACCACAAAACATACTTCAACATTAGTTTTTAGGTAACAAATACAGGGCAATATGATGGCAACAAATTATTGACAGGAACTTATTATCGACAAATAAATCATTATTTTTGTGCAGTTCTTTGCATGACACCTAATAAATACTACAAAACAACTTAAAAGTGGGATAGGTGATTGTCTTTAGATACATTTTTTGTCATGCTGGTTGAAAGTCTCTTCCCTTTTTAAGTTTGATATAGTAATTACTAACTGTACTATAACGCTTTCTCCAGTGAATGTTATGTGATGTATTGTAGTGATGTTATATAGTGCAAATTCATGCATTCAGGAGGCTTGGATTTGGATGGCGATTTGCAGGGTGGGACGTATGCTTTTCAGTGATATCAGGCTAATGTTTACATTTTTCATGATTTCTTATTGCACCCTTAACGGTTTTAGGGCTGCACAATATATCGTTTCAGCATCGATATACTGTAGCAATGTGCACATCCACAATAGTCACATCACAAGTATATTGAGTCTGAATTATAGTTGACCTGGAGCTACAGAGTTGTATTCATACAGAATTTATGCAAAATAAAATGCTTTTCTTCAATTTTTTGTCTCGTTTCTAGTCCAAATATCTACATTTCAAAGCTAAACAAGAATTTTGGCAGATCATTTTACTTAATTTTCTTAATTGTGACTTATTTCCTCTGAAGTTGAAAACAAAACAATATTGTTACTTGATCTAAGAATTTTGTGATATTTGGACTAGAAACGGGGCTGTTTATTCCGCTTTGGCGACCCCTGATAAATAAGGGACGAAGGAAAAGGAATGAACTAGAATCGAGATCAGCAATGGAATAAAGCAAAATATAAAAATAAAATAAAGTATTTTTTGCATTGTGATTATTCAATTTCTCTACCTGAAAACAGTTAGACTCCCCTGAAAATGATCAAATTGTAATATTCAAACTACGAAATACAACAGCCACTCTTGTGAAACTGTAAAAAAATAAATATCACAATATCAGTTTTTTTTCAATATCATGCAGCCCTAGTGTCTGTGGTTGGCAATCGAATACATTCGCCTTATATATTTATCTTCATATAGACAACTTTTCTGGCGAAGTCAGTTTGCTTGTTAGCTTACTTTGTACAGTTTTGTACTTGTGATTGAGTATTCAGGATGAGTCCAGTGAAGAACAGTTCCACAAAAGATATGTAAACTATGGACAATCCAGGTAAAACCATGTGACCACTGTGCACTTTTCTGTTATGTTTGCTTTTGAAAATACTATTGGTTAGGTTTAGGGAAAGGTTTAGGTCAGGAGTTTGTTAAGCGATCTAGATAACAAGCCCCGCTTTCTCGTGGACATGAACAAGAAGGACGTGTGTCTGAAGCATACAACAAAATTTCCCTGGCCTAAGTAACTCATTTCAGATTCACAAAAATGTGGATAGCGCCCTCTATTGAGTTTGTCATCTGAAATATGCAATGAAATGCACCCAGAGCAACGTATTTTAAGTTTTGCAAAAATATATTCTGAGGCACATATTTCCAATGAGCCTGGACTGCTATTGATCTACATCTATTTGCACACTGGGAATGGAAGAGATTGTGCTTACTCTTCATCCTGAAGCCTCTCCTCGTCCTCCTCAGCATGTGATTGGTTGCGGACGGGTGCCAGACCTTCCGTCTTGGTGTTGTAATTGTGGAAGCACACATTCAGCTTCTCGTCAAATTCATTGACCAGATCCTCCATGGACTTGAAGCTCATCATTTCTGAGAAGTTCTCCAGCTCGGAGAAGTCTTCACGGCACAGCGGGGCCAAAGGAATGGTTTTGTGAGGTCGACAGGGAGGTTGTTCGCATTCAAGCTCCTCCATCTTGCAGGGCCGCAGATCCTCGAATTCCTCATCCAGGCACACCAGAGGGGCCTCCATCCTGATGGCCTCGTAATCGCACTGTCACGTGGATGGTACTGGAACAATCCCTGATTAAAAGTGGGATAATCATCAATTTAATTCAAGTTTATTGAATAACGCTTTTCACAATAGCTATCATTCCAGCAGCTGTTCAAATTATGGAGCAACATCAGTCTCAAAAATAATACATTTGCAACAATAAAACTGAAACATGCACCGCACAATTCACATTTACAAAACACAATTTGTAAATTCAAAACACAATTCATAAATGCATAAATCCTATTTGTAAATTGAAAACACAATGTGTGAATTCACAAAATAAAACCATAAATATTTCCCTAAATGAACTGGATGTGTGGATTTATGAATTGTATTTTTAATTTAAGAATTTGATTTGTATATTATGAATTGTCTTTGGGGCGGCACGATGGCTCAGTGGTTAGCACTGTCGCCTCACAGCAAGAAGGCCACTGGTTCGAGTCCCGCCTGGGACGGTTGGCATTTCTGTGTAGAGTTTGCATGTTGTCCCTGTGTTGGGGTGGGTGTCCTCCGGGTGCTCTGGTTCCCCACAGTCCAAAGACAGGAGAATTGAATAAACTAAATTGTCTGTGGTGTATGAGTGTGTGTGTGTTTGTGTGAACGAGTGTGAATGGGGTTTTTTTCCCAGTACTGGGTTGCGGCTGGAAGCGGATCCGCTACGTAAAACATATACTGCAATAGTTGGCGACCACTGAAATAGAGACTAATGCTGCGTTCACACCAGACGCGGTAGACGCGTCAAGCACGAGTGATTTACATGTTAAATCAATGCAAAGGCGCGAATAGGCACCCTGCGGCACAATACGCGCGAATGGCGCGGCGCAAACGATACAAAAGGCGTGGCGTGATACGCGTTTGATGCACTTAACGCGAAAATCTCTCCAGTTTGAAAATCTGAACTTCAGCAGAAATTCGCGCCACATTAACCAATCAGGAGCTTGCTCTTGTGGGGGTGTAATTATGACGTAGCGCCTGTTGTTGGTGTCCCAGGGGAAAATCCTCCTGCCAACACCAAAAACAGTTCATCAAACTGGGCTCGGCTCATTCAGAAGCACACTTGAAAGCTTCCATCATCCAGGTTAAGTTTCTGGAGGAGTTTATGAACTCGTAGAGCTCGGTGCACCTCTGAAAAAATCTAGTGGACTCAGATACAGCTCCAAATGAATCGACGCTGTTTTTCAGCCTTCATAAAGCACATAAACACAGCTATTACCTCTAAAAAATCCCTGTTAGACATTTAGCAATAAAGCTACAGTCACCAAACCATAGACAGAAGCCCTGCCCATGAGGCGAATCTGCGTCTGTTCTCAAGTGAATTTGACGTGCAAATAAAGCGAATTTGTCTGCACGAATGAAGTAAGTAAACTCAAATGTTCACGCATCTATTTACGCGCGAATAATGCGATTTCTCCACGCATGCTGCGTCTTGTGTGAACACAGCATCAGCCAAAGGAAAATGAATGAATGAATGAACTGGCTTTTAGTATTTATATATTGTATTGAATTTACGAATTGGATTTGTGTATTTGAGACTGATCTGGTTCCATATTCAATACTTCAAATTAAATACATTATTCAAACAGAGCTCACTTCTCTTAAACAGCTAAAATGAATTTAAATATGTTTATGTTGAATTATATAAGTATGAGTAGTATGAGTTATATAACAGTGACTGCCTCAGAAGCAGGAACATTTTGTGAGGCTTATTAACTATGAACATTTAGACTATGAAATAGGGTTTCTCTCAAATGACATCTCATTAAATTAATTTCGTTCTCTTCCACTAAGCAAGCGTGGAGCACCAGTGACTGCATTTCGCTCAAGAAGAGTGAAAGTAATTGTGTTTAATTTGGGTAGTGGTTGAGTCAGCAGAACCTCTGGGAGTTTTCCCCAATAAATACTGGGACTGTGCTGTAGCCAAAGTCAGACAGCAATTATAGCTGGTGCTCATTCAGATTCACTTTCTAAAACAAACGAAAAAGAGTCAACGAGGAAGCACATTAGCATTAGCATTTTTCCCGCAGCCATTAGTGCTTTATAAAACTATATTGATTTAATATATGAAGGTCAAAGAAAAGTGGCTTTCGAGTATTAAAATAATAAGTGGAATACATCTTTACATTTTTGTATTTATTTCTTTAAAAATAAATAAATATGTAAAAACATTATTTAAATAATTAACAATATTTAAATTAGGCACCACGGTGGCCTAGTGGGTAGCACAATCGCCTCACAGCAAGAAGGTTGCTGGTTCGAGCCCTGGCTGGGTCAGTTGGCATTTCTGTGTGGAGTTTGCATGTTCTCCCTGTGCTTGCGTGGGTTTCCTCCGGGTGCTCCGTTTTCCCCCACAAGTCCAAAGACATGCGGTACAGGTGAATTGGGTAAGCTAAATTGTCCGTAGTGTATGAGTGTGAATGAGTGTGTGTGGATGTTTCCCAGAGATGGGTTGCGGCTGGAAGGGCATCCGCTGCGTAAAAATATGCTGGATAAGTTGGCGGATCATTCCGTTGTGGCGACCCCGGATTAATAAAGGGACTAAGCCGAAAAGAAAATGAATGAATGAATATTTTAATTAATTTAATTACAATTATTTACAGCAGACAGTGTAAGATAAGTGTAACTTGTTTATATACCAAACTTTTAGTCATATTTAGATCAAGAATCATCTGCTGTCATATTAAAAGACTTTTTTTAAGGGTCACAAAGCAGTCCCAAAAGAAAAAAGAAAAGATTGTCATGTTAAATGTTCCATGGCTATCTTTCAAAACACAAGATCTTGCCTGTTTGTCATCTTTTTAATCTTTAAAAATTAAACATGATTGCTTATTTTTATTTGCATTTTAAAAAGTACAGAATAAGTATGTTGTGTCACTTAATGATAATGGAGTATAATTTTACCGGTATTTTGACATTTAACTTAATTTTGTATTTATTTATTGCAACATAATACATTTTTGACATATATGTAGATGATTTTGTAAATATACTATGCTTGTGATGCGCTCAAAATGGGAAATCTCATCTTTAATGCATTATTATTAAAATTTTACCAAATGATAGTAGATAAGTCTTTGTAATACTATGGGATAGGTTTATCTACCTCACTGATTCCCAAAAAACAACTGTTATTTACATTCTGATCAGGCCAAGATGAGTTCCAAGAATCGATTTATGCTTTAAAATGTATTGCAGTGATTCAGGCATTGAAATGAATTGAAGTTCAGTTTAAGAGTAAATATAACATCTACCCATTATAGCTCACACATGATTTTTTCGAACTGACAGTTCCTGTGAATGGCCACAAAAGGCTTTATCAGGCTTAGAGTCAGGCTGTAAAAGACTGCAGGATCAAAATCCATTTAAAACAGGCTTGCATAAGCTTTTCCCCAAACATTACATTAGTCAGCAAAGTGTCATTCCACTAATACACTGTCTGTGTCTGTCTGTGCCATGTCAGAATTATTGTTATGACCTTTCCCACTCCCTAGTTTTTGTGGATGCGCATTGATTTGTTTGTCCGCCATGCATAAGTCTGTGCCTATGATGAGAACCAGATAAAAAAAATCTGACTATTGTTAATGCAACGCTACAGTGATTAACCGATTCCCCTTATTCACATTTCCTGGGGAAGGGGGTGTGAAATTGAGCAGGAGTTTAAATAGCATATTGACCCCAAATCAATCGATGAAACTCAGACTGTACCATTGGAATAGAACTGTTTTTGCTGTGGGACATCCACTGAGGATGACGTCACAGGATTGTGCATCACATTCATAATGATGAGAGAAAAAATATGTGAGAGATATTTCAGAAATAGAGGATTATTTGTGATTATAAGATACGTTATTTTGATGCTGACGTGACCTTTGTTGTGCAATATCAACCGTGTTATTAGATAAGATGAACTGAAGAGCCATGATGGGAAGAAATATGGCCGATCACATCATAAAGCATGGCTGAGATGAAATACAACATCACACCGTATCTGATCTGGAGGACAGATTTTTCAAGCAAATCTTTAAGTAACACCACATGGATATAAATTGATATTTTGGAATAATGCAGCTAAATGAATATGTTGAAACTGAAATAAAAATAATTAGACATAAATAAATAATTGGAAATAAATCTGCACAGAGGAAAAAAGGAAGATGAAAAAATAGAAATGAATGGATGCAGAATGGACAGAGAGAGAGAGCGAGAGATCAAGGTTACACCATATATCCTGAAGGGAATAATGGGAAAACAATGGCAGGATGAAGACGATGGAGTGATGGAGGATAGGGAAAAAAAAGAGGGAGGAACAAATTACCTGCAGAAGAATCTCTCCTTCTATATCTGGGTTGAAAAAAGCCCCTCCTATTCCAATATAGTCAGAGTGAATCCACCATCAGTCAGGATGAAAGAACACAGTCATTCCCATTACAAACACACAGACGCACAAGCTGGAGTCGTGATGGCCGCCCGGCTCCCTGTTCTAGTCCACGGCGTCTTGTCTAAGCCAGCCGAGGCTCAGAGTGTTGTTTTCTGAGCATTAAGCAGCAGTCGTCCTGTCGTCCCCTCCACAGAGCCTGCGCACTGACGGATGGATTCCCCCTCCCCCTTCTGCTCTCCTCATGCACCTCACTCTCTCTCCCCGCCCTCTTTTCCCTCCCGCTGCCAGAAGCCAAATCCCTCCATATTCATGAGGATGGAGGAAAGAAAAAAAAACTGTACGAGGGCTTTATTCGCACCTTGAACCTGCTTGTCATCAGCCACATCGGGGGTCTCCTGGCAGGATCTATTCTCATCACGCCTCAAAGCACGCTCAAGGGATTTTCAGTGAGAACGCTGGGCTAACAACACGAACACCGGCTCCTTACTGTCACTCATTTGCTATTGAAATG
This sequence comes from Danio albolineatus, assembly GCA_903798035.1. Lineage (NCBI taxonomy): Eukaryota > Metazoa > Chordata > Actinopteri > Cypriniformes > Danionidae > Danio > Danio albolineatus. The sequence goes on along the minus strand of CAIGQQ010011173.1, from coordinate 11,708,086 downwards.
AAGGCTATGAATCTGGCAGGATTGTATAGTTGTGTTGAGTGGTAGCCATGGTCTGAAAGTGAGAAACGATGATGATTTGATTATTATTATAATTATTATTTGTATTTTATATGTATTGTATTTTTTATAATTATTTATGACTAATGAAAGTCATAGCTTATGGAATATTATTAACCTTCTGGTGCCATTTAGTCATTTTTGGCTAAAAAAGTAGAATGTTTACTACATCTTAATGCTACAAAACTCGAATTTAATTGTTTTAAAAGGTTAAATTGAGCTAAAATATGTAAAACTTGTGTTGTTTGTGGTCACAAATACCTGAATAGGAAACTAATAATTTCACATTGCAGAAATATGGGGTACTGCTCCCAAATAAAAATGATAAGGAAAGCTAATTAACCTTAAATATTAAATATTAAGATATTAACCTTACATCGGAAAGCAAATTCTTTTGGCTTTAAGGATTTTTTTTCTTTTATAAAACCCATTTTACTACTGCATGAATATAGTTCAGTATCATAAAATAACATTTCTGAAATAAATATGCACTTTGGTCCAAAAGTTGGAGGATGAAATTGCTTCCAATTTATTATCGATCAATTTGACATCACAAAGTTAAAAGGTAAAATTGCATATATTTAAATATTAAAATTGTTACTTTATCAGTAAGTTTAGTAAATTGCTAAGTACTACATAATTGCACATTATATCAGAAATATTGTTAGGTGCATGTGTTGTACATTATAATTGTGCATTATTTTAATTTATTATTAATTAGTATGAACCAGCATATGTTTTACACAGCGGATGCCCTTCCAGCTGCAACCCATCTCTGGGAAACATCCATACACTCATTCACACTCATACACTACGGACAATTTAGCCTACCCAATTCACCTATACCATATGTCTTTGGACTTGTGGGGGAAACCGGAGCACCCAAAGGAAACCCACGCGACCACGGGGAGAACATGCAAACTCCACACAGAAATGCCACCTAACCCAGCCGAGGCACGAAACAGCAACCTTCTTGCTGTGAGGCGAACCTGTTACCCACTATGCCACCATAGCGCCCTATTATTATTAATTATTATTATCATTATTATTTTTTTTACAAGGAAATGACCTTACATTTTTTGTAATCTTTAAAAACAGTAATACTTTATTATTCTTTAGCCCAACTTAGCTTATAATGTAAATAGAGTAATAGTGTAGATAATAGACTAATACAATCTAAAGAAAAGCTGCGTTGTTGTAACCCAAAAATTGAACAAATATGAATAAAGACAATTTTTTTGCAATAAATTTAAATGACACTTTTTTTAACCCAACAGTTGGTTTTGTTAATATTTGACCCAACATTAGTTTTTAACAACCCAGTTTTTAGTGTGTAAGCCATACATACATTTTTAACAATGTCCTGTAGAATCTACAGTAACTTACAGGCAGCAGTTTGCTAGTAACTTAATGTAAATCAATTACAGCAACATTACTGTATTTACATTTACAGCATTATTAATCTTGCTGTATATGTATATAAAGAATCGTGTATATATATCTTCACTGTAAAATAAACAGTAATTTTCACAATGCAGCCTTAAAAATACAGTAACATAAGGCAATAGATATCCTACAGTAAAATATAGCTCATGTTACAGTTAAATACTGTGTAATTTATAACAACAACAATTTTTTTTTGACATCTACAGTATATTGGCCTGGATTTTAATAGGTGCATCAGACACCTAAAATCTGATGTTTTCAGATCCATGTTATTTAATCACAAATTGGCATTAGTCTCAGACTTTAGGATCTCTACAAGCTAAATACACAGTTTCCTCGCAGCTATAGATTTGTCTGACTCTGCAGGCCATGCAGTCAGAAAGACAGCGAAACGCAGCCAAGGCAAAGACCTTGTTTTTATAGGACCTGATGGGGCATGAGGAGCTCATTTAGTCTGGTCATAGTATCACCCATCCGCCCTCTACGTAACACATACTCACACCTCCCATGTGTTACGCCACTCTCCCTGCTGCCCTTAATCCTTCACGGCTCTTAATCGGCGTCTCAGCCTTTAAAAAGACCCATACAGTTAGAGACGCTCTCCTGCATGAGTGTGTCTGCATGCATACAAGCTGCTCAAAATTGGCTTGCCATATTCCAGGGATTAGCATCTGATTTTGTGGATTACAGACAATGCTTTCGCAGTTTTGAGCAGATGACTGTGAGAAACAACAAATGTGCGGCACACGCTGCATTAACAGAGCTCAGGATGTCCAGTCCTTATATAGTAAAGCTTCCTGTCTATGTGGCCAGATTTACTCAGAAATGCAATACTGCGCTTGAAGCATTGCGGCGTGACTGAAATACAGATCTAAGCGTATACTTAATTATTTCTGGCTGCTTGAATTTGAACTGCTTATACTTTAAAAGGAACACTGGGTAATTAGACTTGAATGGCTTAATTTATGCTAAATGTTGTGTCTCATTGTGAAATATAGTAGATAACCCATTAAAGATTAATGTTATTTAAAAACAATCCATGTCCATTCTGTATTATTGGAGGTGTAATTATTTTAGGGGAAGACTACTTGACGTCAGTTGTATTCTGTGAACTGCTTGTGTTGCCTGTTGCTAGATTTACCACAATACAACTCTCAAGACAAACATGAAATACCCTCTGGTGCTATTCAGCCATTTTTAGCTCAATTTATTTTACTAAATCTGAATGGTTCACTTACTGTACACGCAAAAAAGTGGCTCTTCAGCCATTCTTTGTGGTTGAGGTGCTATATATATATAGAAGATTTTTTTTCAACAATATATATATATATACACAGTTAAAGTCAATTTTTTTTTCTTTTTTAAATATTTCCCAAATTATGTTTAACAGAGCAAGGATATTTTCACAGTATGTCTGATAATATTTTTTCTTCTGGAGAAAGTCTTATTTGTTTTATTTTGGCTAGAGTAAAAGCAGTTTTTAATATTTTAAAGACCATTTTAAGGTCAATATTATTAACCCCTTTAAATATTTTATTTTTCTTGAAAGCCTACAGAACAAACCATCATTATACAATAACTTGCCTAATTACCCTAACCTGCCTACTTTAACCAATTAACCTAGTTAAGCCTTTAAATGTCACTTTAAGCTGTATAGGAGTGTCTTGAAAAATATAATCAAACATTATTTACTGTCATCATGGCAAAGAAAAAAGAAATCAGTTATTAGAGATGAGTTATTAAAACTATTATCTTCTAAAGTCTTCTCTCCGTTAAACAGAAATTAGGGGAAAAAATAAACAGGGGGGCTAATAATTCTGACTTCAACTGTACTGTATATATATATATATATTAGGGCTGTCAATTGATTAAAAAAATTAACTAATTAATCACACTTTTGTCTGTGATGAATCATGATTAATCACGAAAAGCCGTATTTATTACAGAAATAAAAACACGGCATGTAAGTGCCATTTGAATTTTAAAACAATCAATGCCAATAACAAACTTAACAATTTCCATGTTGGACTCTAAGTGAACTACAAAAAAAGTCCAAAATACAGGCATTGCAAATATGGAAATTGGAGGAAAAAAATAACAATAATAAAGTATTGAATACAAACAATTGTTTTCATTGTAAAGTTGTTTTGCGAGTTGAGAACATTAATTATAAAGTAGAAACAATTTTGCTTAGTCCTCCTTAACATTAGCCAGTTGCTATAAGACAGTACTGTCTGTTGACATTATCAGGTGACAATACACGCATGCACGCACGCACGCACACACACACACACACACACACACACAGAGACAGAGACACACACTCCCTTCAAATCATCACCAAGCACCGGTTCTTAAAGTATGACTGTATTTCTCAAGCAAGGATTCTGATACAGCAACGCGAAGCAGACGCTTTACAAAAGTTGCGTGTAGGTGGAAACATGTCAAACTTAATGAAACATTTGAGGGTGCTTGGAATCAACTTAGAGAGGAATGGGCTGTCTTTGGCAGCTTGCGACATCATCTGGCACTTTCACTGAGTACATTTACATGATCCATATTATCGCCCGGTAACTTCTATGGACGCGCCGGCCCTGAACACACGTGTTACTTTCTCCGCGATGCCCGGCGGCAGAGTAACAGCTCGTTAACTCACAGGCTCGTGCAAATGATGAGACGGAAAAAAGTACTCGATGCATGCCCTTCTTTTACTTCTTTTAGTGCTTTCAGCTTCACATTCCAAAACAGCTCCCGGGTGGAATTACAGGAGTAAACTTAACACAAAACCGGATCAAACTTTCTCCCTCTACTTCACCGCGCACACTCACAGCGCGCGCTCACATTCAACCGCATGCGTGGCGAACTACACACCCACAGTGCCCTGCGCCATGGACTACAACCCCGTAAAAGCCACAACAGGAAATAAAAAAACTGCCACTGCGTTAAATGCGTTAATTTTTTTAACGACTTAAGTATTTCAGATTAATCGGCGTGCGTTAACGCGATAATTTTGACAGCCCTAATATATATATATATATATATATATATATATATATATATATATATATATATATATTACCTGGGAAATGAAGGACACATTTTGAGGCTGCATTTGAAGGAGCCTTCAAATTTTTTAAAATGAGACAGTCTTCGTCGCGCCACGATGAAGCAGCGCACTTTGAATGCATCCTTTGGAGGATGCAGCCTCTGAAATGAGACACAGCTAAAGCTTCATGAAGCAGTGAGAAAAGCTAGCCCTAAGTGGCCTTTAAGTTGTTTGTTTGTTTTTATGTTGATATTCAATTAATTTTTTTTGTCAGATCATTGCACCAACACCTCCCATAGTGGGCAAGTAAAAAGGACAAAATTGGAAATCTGAACTTTGTTTTACCACTACAACAGAGGTGCTATAGCACTTACAATGGTTTTCCTATGATTTCGAGTCAAAGAACCACATTTAGTGCTATTTAGCACCATTTCTTTAAACTAATAAACATGATTAAATGATCCTAAAATAGTCACGCTTCTGTTATTTGCGCTTAAATATGACCATATTAGAAACAAATGGGAAACTAGCAGGTTTTTTTTTATTTTAATATTTGCGTTATTTAAAAACAATCACATTTATTTTGATCATTATTTTGGGTGCACATTGTGTGATGCCAGATGGTTGCGCTTGGCTCTACTGGCACTGCCTATTGCTATTTTTATCACAACAGAACCCAGAAAATATATAAAAAATAATAGCTACTGATATGATGCCACGTTGCACCGCTTCTAGTTGTGATTTTGGTTGTAATGGGCAACAACAGAAGCGATATCTTCACTAACATCTATATTTTTTCACAGTCACCTCTGGATATGCGAGATTAAAATGAATGTGGGATTTTTTCTAAATAATGTGAGTCTTTCATGGTTTTTCTATGACATATTTCAGTAAGAGACATCATATACTGCATGTTACATTAAGCCATACAAGTTACAAGAACAACTGAGGTTCCTTTTAATGTATTTATATATTTTTGATGATACAGTTTGTTGGCTGTATACAGTATACATGTGGCTCTTCTTTGTCTACAGACTTCAAACCATGTGAGTCCATTGATGCTTAATAAAGAGGAGGAGAGAGCAGAAAGTAACAGTAGTGGGTCTCTGTGAAGGGGGAGGAATTTTCCTCAAAGCTCAAAGACGAATATGACATCATCTCCAATGGGAGTGTCAATCATTGTCTCACGTATTCAACAATTACAGAACTGTTAGATCATATATCAGCCTGTTTTCATCATCAAGGACAGTGTTTTGATGCAAAAACCCAGTCAAAACATTCTTTTCAAAGCAAAAATAGGGATGTCTGTCTTGACGGCGAGACTGCACAGACAAAAACACTGCTTTTTATAAACCTGTTTTGTTTAGCTTTTCCATTTCCATTTTTTTTCAGTCTAATGTAAAGAAAACATCCAAAGTACTCTTAAGTATTTCTTTTATCGCACTTTGGTGAATAAAGAATTGAATTTGTCTTCTTAATTCTCTCTTTTTTTTCTCATCCACTAAGCCATACATTTCCACTTTAACAGCATGTATTCGGTAAAGGCTAGAATGCATATATGCGGTCGGTCGGAAGTGCGATATGCACATTAATATAACAGCATTTAATTATGACACTGTAAAACAATAATTCAGATTTTTACAGTACTGTGACATTTGGGTTTAGGGTTGGGGTGGGGGGTAGGCGTTAATAAATACAATTTATTGGGCAATTTAATAGATAGAATAAATAATACTCGGTACAACTACTGTTGGGTGCCACGGTGGTGTAGTGAGTAGCACGTTCGCCTCACAGCAAGAAGGTCGCTGGTTCGAGCCTCGGCTGGGTCAGTTGGCATTTCTGTGTGGAGTTTGCATGTTCTTCTCGTGGTCGCATGGGTTTCCTCCGGGTGCTCCGGTTTCCCCCACAAGTCCAAAGACGTGGTACAGGTGAATTGGGTAGGCTAAATTGTCCGTAGTATGAGTGTGAATGAGTGTGTACGGATGTTTCCCAGAGATGGGTTGCAGCTGGAAGGGCATCCGCTGCGGAAAACAAATGCTGGATAGGTTGGTGGTTCATTCCGCTGTGGCGAGTCATTTGTATTCTTGAGAAGAAAAGAGAAGAAAATGAATGAATGAATGACAACTACTGCTTTTAGGTTACTGTGAGGGTTGGATTTCAGGTTGGGGTGCAGGTAGATGATAAGAAAATACAATAAATGGGAAATTTAATAAATAATATAAATAATTCTCGTTAACTTACGGCTGCAAACGTATCCGTTCTAGCAATGTATTTACTAAATATCAGATTTATTCATATCTATATTCAATTTTTTTGCCTGATTATATACATTTTATTTTTTAAGATTACATTTAATCTATGATAAAAATCTAAAATTTTCATAGTGTTTACAGTATTTTATGAATTATAAATAAATTCCCCTCAATAAGATTCATTCATTTTCTTTTCGGCTTAGTCCCTTTATTAATCCGGGGTCGCCACAGAGGAATGAACCGCCAACTTATCCAGCATTTGTTTTACGCAGCGGATGCCCTTCCAGCCACAACCCATCTCTGGGA
>CAIGQQ010011173.1:11677772-11690979 GCA_903798035.1 Danio albolineatus | reverse complement strand
ATATATATATATTAGTCAACATTTAAAATGGATCATCACCTTTCATCATAGTTGTCCTACACACAAAAATATCTAAATGCCTACTTTAATCTTGTATATGATTTGTCACGATTAATCATTTAACAGCACTAGAAGTACTAATAAAAGACCTATATTGTGAAATAGCAGTCTCATAGAAGGTAGATAATTATGATAGGATTTATCTTTGTTTTTTGGATGGATAATCACCCCTAATATAACAAGAAATAATCACGGCAGTAACTAAACACCACTGTAATGGGACTGCAATCTCAAAAACGAGACTGCAATCATTTCTAGACCATACAAGCCTTATATTATGCTAAGTGCTGATACTTCTGCTCTTCATCCTGATCACACACTTTAAGATGCACTGCTATGAGAGTTGATCTTCAGTGTCAGTAAAAATGAGAACAACAATGAGACAAACGCATTTGAGAAACGATGACAAGAATTAAACAACATTAAATGGATCGTTCACCCAAAAATTTGAATTTATTCACTATTTACTTATACTCAAGTGGTACTAAACCTACAAGAGTTCCTTTATTATGTTGAACACCAAATAAGTGAAGTTTATTTATAAACTAATTTCGAGAGGATCGCATGCTCATAATTGCTCACAGCCGGTCCTGCATTATTCAATTTATGATTCACCAATCAGACGATTCCTAAGCCACTATATATACCCTGAGTTCCATATCACAGCCATCTTTGTTTTGAAGAATCCCCCCCTTCCACCCCTACTCCTCCTTTCCTAGATGGTTGGCATGGTGGCCCAGTGGCTAGCACTGTTGCCTCACAGCAAGAACGTCACTGGTTCTAGTCCTTACCAAGCCAGCTGACATTTCTGTGTGGAGTTTACACGTTCTCCCTGTGCTCACGTGGGTTTCCCCCGGTTTCCTCCCACCATCCAAAAACATGCAACTTAAGTTAATTGACTAATCCAGCACCATAGACATGCTCCTAGTAAGTAGTTATCTCTTCAGAGCAATCACTATCTGGTCATTAGCTACTACAGCAGGGGAGTTCTCGAGATCTAACTGAGCTCAAACTCCCCTCTCGCCTTGCAAACGGGAGGGAGCCCAGGGCTCGAGGATCTTATGAGCTCAGGGCTTTCTCCTGGGACAACATGCAAAACAAGCTTTATAATCAATCATCAGCTAAGTGTGAACTCTTGAAGCCTAAAATAGCGTTGACTTCCATAGTATTATTTTTACCCTACTATGTAGGTCAGTGGTTACATGTTTTCATCTTTCTTCAAACTATTCTCTTTTGTGTTCAACAGAATAAAGAAGCTTAAAGTGTAGGGTGAGTAAATGATGTCAGAATTTTCAGTTTTTGTGAACTGATCACTTTAATCATCAAAAAAGCCTATGACAAGTTAGTAACACTTTACAATAAGGTTTATTCATAGTTGACTAGAACTAATGTTGAATTTAGTTTTTACGTTAAAAGTGGCATATGCTAACGTTAGTTATTAATGGTCAATATAATCCATCTTTTAACAGCATTCTTAATAAAATTTTTACATTAAAACTGGCACATGTAAATGTTAGTTATTACTGGCCAACAGGAACTTATTAAAATAGAAGAATTGTTAATTCATAAATAAACACTGTTAACATTGTTGAAACGTTTCAATCAAACAAATCGAAATGTTGAACATTGTTGAAACGGTTCTACCAAACAAATGGAAATGTTGAAATGTTCCTAAAAAAAATTCCAATATTGACTTTAACCTCTAAGTTACTTATAGTCCTACAAAATAACATTTAATTAAGACTAATAAATGTACAGAAGATGTATTAAAACTAGTTATTTGGCTGTATCTGAAATTGGCCCCTATACCCTCATTCACTATTCCCTACATTAGTCCCCTGAGCGAATTGGCAAACTAAGTGCAATGGAAGGATGCCATTAGGTTTGTGCTGCTGGTTGATAAATCCTCAAATGATTAGATTTTAAACTTCTTGGAAAGACCCTGTGCTAGTTTCTTTTAACACTTAGCAAACTGTCTGTAAGTAACAAAACAGTGTTTTGATTTCTGCTATGCATTCAAATATTAAATCAATAACTAAATCATTTATTTAGAAAATTATACCAATAGGATTCCACTGTGGATGCCATCTTGGGGTCAGACACGGAAACTATTTTTCCAAGCGAAATCTCACAGTGAATTATGGGTATTCTCTAACTCAGGGGTGGCAATGTTTAGATCGCATGGCATTAAAAAAAATAGACGTCAGCATATCATCCATCCTCACTGAAAAGATCTGTCGCTTGATTGACATACAGGACAGCCAGTCTGATAGCTGATCTTTTTTAATGCATGGGTAACCACGCATGCACATAAAACCGTGCCAACTCTGCAAGTTTACAAGTTTTGCAGCGCTTAGTGAAGTTGGCATGGTTAATATCAATCCACCATGACTGATGATCATTTGGTAGAGTGCTTGAGGCTGGCTGTCAGCAGCTACTGTCCGGACTATGCTTCCCTGGCTGATTCCATTCAGTGGAAGTCATCAGAGTTAGGTAATGACAAAAAAAAATATGCAAGGTACATCAATATATATTGTACAAATACATAATTTTCAATATGTTTACAAATAAATATAAGTATTGCATTTTTATATTAGGTAGATAATTTTGACTTGGTCATTTCATAAGTAGCTCGCTTGCTGAAACGTTGTGTGCACCTCTGCTCCAACTGCTGAGTGAACATTGGTTGTACATTCATTATTGTGGTGCATTCTGGAATTAATTGAGAGCACTATGGTTTCGGATACCAATTAAAATGGCTGCTCTTTCAAATAGTGCACTATTTAAGGGTACAGGGGGCGAATTTGGATACAGCCATAGCTAGTTCATGAATGTTTTGTACCTTATTAAGTGTTACCAACAACGTCAAACAATTTAGTTCGCCATAACCAACAATAATTGCAATAATACTGAATTAAATTGTATTTATTTTTTTACATTTAAAAAAAAAACATGGCAAGCTAGTTATCGTATCAAAGTATCATATGTTAAAAATAAAATTCAGGTGCAATTCAGTTCAGCTACATACCTATAAGGGAATTAATTTGGTTTGTTAAGTAAATTTAAACTGAAATGTCTAAACTATTTTAGGGTTCCTCTTGAGACACTGAAATCGCATTGGCGAAACCCCTGAAGTGCTTATAATCGGTCTTCGGGAATGGCAACGAAAGTAAAAAGGCATGTATCGGTAAGCATGTTGTATAAAAAAAAAGAATAATAACAAAAAAATATGACTTTGTTAAATAGCATTTTAAACTGAACACTGTAAGCTATGCATATATATAATGAAAAATCCACAACAACAAAACATTCATTATGGAAGTTTAAAAAGGCCGTAGGTGGAATATAACGAGTGGAATGTGGGTCTGAAATGTTTGATTTAAATAAAGGTTCCAGGTTGGCGGAAATAAAAGTAAACAATCTCAGAGGAATCGGCAGGGAGAACTTGTAAATATTGAATCTTTTTTTTTTTTTGGAGTCAGTGTTTTCACTTTTCACATTCATCCCTTCTTAAAAGCTACTTGTTGATCATAAACTATAATGTTTAGGAATGTGAAATATAATGTTTACGCTGCCCAGTCTATATTAGGAGCACACTTTTTTCTTTAAATCTGTACACACATACACACTCTCTCTTTCTCTAACATACACACACATGAGATGATGAGCTGACGTGGTTAGGTTTAGTTGCTGTCTTCTTTCGCTTGAGGAAGTGTTTTCTCTGAGCCCTCGAAGCGTTGAGAGGCGATGGCAGCTTGATGAGACATGCTCTTCCTCACTACGTCTCCCTTCCTCCATAGTGTAATCTCCTAAGATACAAAGGAATACAAAAATTAGCATGTTTTAGACAAATGATAGTCAATATATTATTATGTTAACTAGATTCCTAAAATACATACACTAAGTGGTCAAAAATGACCTGCCATCTTTTTTCTATTCCATAAACAAATGTATTTTATTTTTTTACATGGATTACTCATTTTTACATTTTTCATAGTGATTTATTTTTATTTTTATTATTATTATTTCAACATATATTGTGTAAAATAAGTCACATCTGACTAATAGCATTGCGTCAAGGCCACATTGTTGAATGGAAAAAATAAAACCGGTAAGTGGTTTCATAACCTTAAGTCACATTTAATAATTAGATATTGACATTGTGTAAAATAAGTTTGTGCCTTTTAAAAAAATATTATTATTATTAATATATTCTTATTTTTATTAAGATAAGCTTGTTATTAATAAGATTGTACAAGGGACCTCTATTCTAAAATATTATTAATCATATATTATTATTTTTATTAATATAAGCTTATTAATAAGCTTATGCAAGGGACCTCTATTCTAAATTATTATTATTATTGTATTATTATTAAGCTTGTTATTAATACGCTTGTGTGAGGGAATCCTATTCTAAAATATTATTATTATTATTATTGTGTTTATATTAATAATATAAATTAATTAAATATCAGTTTAGTTTCTAGTATAAATGCATCAAAAATATTTTCTTTTGAGGTACAATATTATAGTATTATTTTTATTTATTTAAAACTGATTATTTTAATCAAAATATGCTTATTTAAAATGAACTCATTTAAAATTTCAATCAACATTGAATTTCTTGCGTTTTTAGAACTTTCATGAAATATTTTTACTAATATTTTATTTTACTTGTGTTTTCCTTTCATTTTTACATGTATATCTTAGTTAAATGTGTGATTACTTAGTTTAAATGATATATAAATATATATGTAATTTATTATAAATTATATATTCTTTATTAATTTAATCCTTTTGGCAGCCCATTTTTATTCCACTAAACATAGTAGGAAGAAAGTAACCCCCAACCTGTTGTTTGAAGTAACGCCTCTCTTCTTCATCAATGAGTACAAGGTTCAGGTAATAACGAACAGAGAATTTCTTATTAATATCCCTCATGGTAGGTGTCATCTCATATCCGGCCAGAAAAAGACGGATAGGGATGGATTCACCTAGAGCAAGTGGAGACAAAGCTTAAAATTGAACTATGCAGAAAATCCGAGTCTGCTTATAAATATGTTTGACTTTAATCCAGGGGTGTCCAAACTTGGTCCTGGAGGGTGTCCTGCAGATTTTAGCTCCAACTTGCTTCAACACACCTGCAAGGATGATTCTAGAAAGCCTAGTAAGAGCTTGATTAGCTAGCCCAGATGTGTCTGATTGGGGTTGGAACTAAACTTTGCAGGAAAACGGCCCTCCAGGACCGAGTTTGGACACCCCTGCTTTAATCCAACAAAAAACACAAGAATGTTTTAGGAAACTGTTTCATACCTCGAACTGGAGCTCCATCCATGATCTCGTATTTTGCAATGGTGTCATTTTCATGGTACACGTTTGGCCCCGTCCCCGTCGTCTCCCGTTTAATAATATCGATTTCCATGTGTTTGATCTTAATTCGCACCAAAAGGAAATAGATCTTTCCCACAATCACATCTTTCAAGTGATACCTGACATTTTTTTAGGGGGGAGAAACAAGGAAAATTGCAAACAAAATTTCAGTGCAAGGCTTTTACACATCTTTTCCAAAATCAAATTGACCACTTTAAGCTCTTTCCAGATGCTCTTTTAAACTTATCCAGCCCTTTGCAATTGTGACATATTACAAATTTGCATACTGTTGAAGACAGAATTATTAGCCCTCCTGATTTATTTTATCTTTGCCATGATGACAGTACAGAATAGTTTACTAGATATTTTTCAAGATTCATATTCACTCGTATTCAGCTTAAAGTGCAATTTAAAGGCTTTACGTGGTTAATTAGGTGAGTTATGGTAGTTTAGGCACGTCATTGTATAACGATGGTTTGTTCTGTAGACATTCAACAAAATATCACTTAAGAAGGCTTTTAATAATTGACCATAAAATTATTAAATATGACCATAAATTAAAAAACTGCTTTTATTCTATCTGAAATAAAACAAATTAGTTTTTTCCAGAAGAAAAAATATAGAAAATACTGTGAAAAAAATACTTGCTCTCTTTTGAAAAAGAACTGTACATCTACATATAAATCACATATCAAATTACATTTGTTATAATAACAATGATATATAAATAACAATCAATTGTAAAGCATAGTATTCTAAGGATTTTTAATGGCATGTTTGCTCCGAAATACGCTCATTTACTCTCTTAAAATGTCAATGAAAAAGTCAATTATTTAAATACAAATATGTTATCATTCATCTTAAATTTATATTTATTTTAATTTCATGCATTGTTTACTCATGAAGCAGTAAGCTCCATACATTTTGTCGTCTTCCACCATTTAAGCAAAGGGTGCAGATTAAAAAAAAGACAGGCAGACCATGCTACAGGCACATGCAGACACCAGTTTTAATTTTACGTAAAATATACATTTTATTTTATTATTATTGTGAATTATTTTTGCATATGTAGCAGCATCAATTTTGAAAACAATGCAATTTCATTTCCAAGCAGTTTCAAGCACTTCATCTAAAATCAAATAAGTTTTCAAATTTTGAAAACGCTAGATTCAATTCAAGTATTTCAAGCAACCGTACCAAAGCCAGGGATTGGCCAATTGAATTTAAATTACATTATTTTAATGATCAAAGCCATAAAACCACCAATCCTCTAGCTATTTTTACTTGGACTTAGACTTACTTGGACTTGTTGTACTCAAACTCGATGTGCAGACAGTCCTCAATTCCCACCTCCATCTTAATAGAAGAGTTGAGCTCTGGATATGTGCTGAGTGTGTGCACGACGATGTCCATCTCTTTGCAGATGTCATTCAGTCTCCGGCTGACGGTCGCCCGCAGGAAATAGCTAAACAAACCGATTTAGAAAGGACTTCAAGTATCAACCAAGTGTAGAAAGTATTGTGGGATATTTAGATTTACATTCCAATATTTACTTTATCTGCAATATGAATAAAGTTCCACCAGACGACTTGAACATTAATTTAATTGTTCATTTAGATTGATTAGGATGACTTTGAAGGGGAGTTTGTCATGTCATATAATAAAAGATTTCAAGCTAAAAAAAAGGAATAGAATAAATAAAGAGAGCTTTATGGTTTTCCTTTGAGTCAAACAGTAATCAGGTATGGAATTGAATAATCAAATGTAAAATAACACTGTATAGATTTCATTGTATAAATGGTAAATGTTTCTTATAGTAACTCTTCAAGTACCCACACAGTCACAGGCCTTAAAAAGCACCGAAAATAAACTAAACTGCAAAATCGATGCTGACATGATACATTGTGCAGGCCTTACAACTCTCAAATGTAGTCAACTGAACTACACAATATTTCAGGAGCACATACCGTAGTTTTACATTCTGGCCTGTGTAGGACTCGTACGGTTTCTCCACATGCGTGAACTCAAAATCAAAAGTCTGAGACTGAGCCATTTCTCCAGGCCGAGCTAAATCCTTTACCAGAGAGACAAACTCATGATGGTTTCCTCTGTCGTAGTACAATTCTGGGAGAAAATAAGTTACATGAGAGAACAACGTTAGTACGTGCACAAGTTGTGACATGATTTTTTAAATACGTTTGCATAATTTGTTGCGTTCTTTCGATTGAGATCAGTTCTTTAACGTTTTGGGCATTTGGAAAAACATGAGTATGACTGATTTTTATTAAAACTATCCTTTTAAAGGTACAGTTAATACAGTAACAGAGATCTTAAGAACTTAACCAGACTAAGTGTAGTGGGAGGAATATTTTTACATGCATTTTTTCACACTTCTTGGTGATAGATTGTGTAAAACTTTTGATAGAGTCCTAACTTAGAACAGATTATAACAAGCTTTAATGAAACTAAAAAAAAATTAAACTAAAATCGTGAAAATAAACCAAGATTTACAAACTAACCAAGGTGACTTGCACCTATTCTAATTCTAATCATAGGTGACTAGCACCTATTTGATTTTACTATAAATTTACTAGTCGACTCATCTAGGAGAACCGATTCTTTTGAACAATTCGTTTCAACAGATTAGAAACGATTCATTGAATCTTTAATATGTAGCGCATACCTGTTCATTTTGCTTAATTGGTATATTAAGTATTTACTTTTAATTAACATGTTTAATTTTAGTTTGCTGAATTCAAGATTGAGTTACAGAACATAATTTGCAATAAAACTATGGTAATACCAAACTACGTATGTGTTTAGATCTGTAATAAACTACTGGACACATATTTCAAGTTCTCATTTGAACTATTCAACTATAAACTTTCACCTCACTCACTAGTGCTTAACCTGTTTGGAAATCAACAGGTGGATAAGTTGTTTGATGAATTCAGAAAGGCATACCTCTTGTTATTTGTTAACGAGTCAGTCTTAATCGTGAAGGAATCAAAATAAGACCGGTTCGTTCGAATCACTCAAACTGACGAACATAAAAGAACGATTCATTCACGAATCAAACATCGTTAATGTGTCATATGTCACGAGACTAGCTGAATGAAATGTGACACTTCTGCATGTTCGCTGCTTTAGTCCGGATCTTACTTAATAAAAGAAATTTGACAACATAACTATAAACGAACGCCGATACAAATCCTGAAATGTGTCGCGCGGTCACATTAAAACACATACGTCACAAGCATCGCTCGCACTTACCGATTTGCCCGATAAACTCTATTTTGATCCCCTGATGCTCGAGCCTCTTTCCCGGGGACTTCAGGGTTACGTTTACTTTCCCCGAGACTGTCTCCCCGTCGTAAAACAGAAAGTATTTATCCTTTTTCCCGTCCTCAGTTTTGTGCTCGGCCTTTTTTCTCGTCTCGGCATCATTCAGAACTATGTCAATCTCAGCAGTTTGTCCGAAACTGAAGAAGCTCATCCCGACACCTTGAGCTGGACTGGACTGCTTTTGAATTCTAACAGCTGGTCCAATTCCACATCAATATAACGTTACAATCCCGTCTTCACTTGCGATCTGCAGCAATGCATGTGCCTTAAATAATATGCTGTTTACCGTCAAACGTGGGCTAATTCTTCATATGGCTACTAAATTAATGCCTGCGGAGGATTTTCCAGCAATGTAAAAACAGGCACAAGCTTCAGAAATGATTTTACTACCGGGTAGTCCACGTCATACTGTTTTCAAAATAAAAGTCCTGGAGAGTCTGTTGTGAGAGATCGAATTGAATAATTCATAAATTCTATCCGGCCCGTCATTATATGAAAAAATATCAAAGTGATATACCCTCCAACTGTTCCTTTTGTGATGACTGTTTTGAAACGGTTGTTCATCTTTTTTTGGAACTGTCCATTTACAAAAACATTTTGAAAAAGTATCTTGAATTTTATTTGACGTAAAATTTAGAATAAATGTAGGCTACGTTGTATTGGACAGATGAAGTGTTGGGCTTTTCTGATTATACAACCATAAAAGTAAACAGTTGTATGTGGTGAACTTAATTTTGCTGCTTGCTAAATTTCACATTCATAAGTCAAAATTTTCCAACTCCAGACCCGTGTTTGTGGTTTTTCTGAACGAATTTAAACAATACCTTTCATTGATCCAATTGTCTCATAACAAAAAGGCTCTAAAAACCTCAACTGTCTGCGGCTCTTTCCCTTTGTTTGAGTAATCTTTGTTTTTTCAATATGTTTTTTTATAGCTGTTTTTTAGCTGTTTATTCATTTTTTTCTCTTTGTTTCTAGCTGTTTTTTCCCCTCTTCATTGTTAAAGATAATTATTGTGCCTATTTGTTGTTGTATGTATAAATTGTATACACTGTTTATGGGCTTAATTAAAAAAGATATCAAATTTAATTGAGAAAATGGCAACTGTACATAGGAGTAATTGTATTTAGGGGTTAATGCTTTCAATTATAATGCTTTAAAAAGCACAAAAGTATTTAAAATAACTAAATGTTATTAACATATAATATTTCACATTAATTATACATCAATCTATATCAGAGATGCCTAAACTAGGGCCCGCGGGCAAAATTGGCCCTAACCTTTTATTTGGCCTACATCCCATCTGAGAAGAGAGGAAGAATGATAGGGATGGTTTAGAGATTGTCATTTCAAATCTAATGTAACCTTTTGTTTTATTGTTAAAAGATAACTAAAATTAAATGTTTCAATTAAATGGTGAAAATTAATCAATTTAGTGAAAATATTTTAGTGTTTTAGTAATTTAGTGTAAATGTACATACTGTCACCTGACAGATAGAGGACACATCAAGGCAAAGGCAGATTCTGCTTTACTAGTGTATTCAGCATTGAACTCCACTGTTATAAATGTGCTTGTTCATGTTTTTATTGCTGCAAGTTATCATTTTAAATGTTATACTGCATTAGTTAATATGGTTTAAAGTCATGTTTTCTAATAAATGAGTAAATTAGCCATAGCAACTAAAAAGTGGTTCACACGTCTTGTCTGTCTTGTTGTTGTTGTTGTTGTTGTTGTTGTTGTTGTTGTTGGTGTTGTTGTTGTTGTTGTTATTATTATTATTATTGAAATGTGTATAAAAGTGAACATACAAAGGCAATAACATCAAATTAATACAATAATAGTAGGAAATTTATTAAAAGATTTATACAGTTTATTTGGATAGAAGGATAAAAAATAATGGGTAAAAAAAGGGTTGTATTCACATCACTAGTGACCCATTTCTGTCTTAAAATGAGTAAAAGTAGGTTTTATTTACACCTTTTTGGTCTTGGTGCCACTTATTTGTAGTTTAATGTCTAATGTCTCCCTCTAGTGAGCATAATTTTGTCAGCACAAATACTTGCATTTCTTTGCCACACACGTCACTGTCTGCTTAAAAAAATAAAGCATCATAGTACAAACTAACCAAGCCGAGTCCACCAAGATATATAGACTGTTTGGCAGGCAGATTAAGTGCCAAATGGTTTCTAAATCCAAGTGCACTCGGCCTCTTAAATCTTGATAAAAGGGCCGCTTTTAAAGCCTATTAACAAAATATATTAAACTGGTGATTATTTGATATTAGACAACTAAAAAGGTGAATAGAAGCTAAACTGTGTGGTCAAATTCTTTCCTGGCAGTCATAATCCTCTGTAAATCCCGTTTAACTGAAAGTAAGGCAAGCCATTTTAACCAATATCTATATTTGTTACTCGTACAAATCCAGTGCTCAAAGAATCCAGCAAATTTTTAATTTTACCAAAAGTTTTTTGGTAAGTAGAGTTAGTGCTTGTTCCATTGACTAAATATTGATTGAGGTGACAAATACTACACTGCTGGTAATATAGTGAATGGCAAATCTGAATGATTAACTATTTACTAATGAGTTCAAAAGATATTTCACTGAAAACTGAAGATTCTGTCCTCATGTACTTACATTTCACTTATTCCAAACCAAAAAAAGATTTGTTTGTAAGAAAGCTGAAAGCTGTAACTATGGACTTCCATATTTGTTCTTCCTATATGGAAGTCAATGGTTACAGGTTTTCAACTTTCTTCAAAATATCTTCTTTAGTGTTCTATAGAAGAAAGAAACGATTAAAGGCTTAAAACCACTTGATGGCAAGTAAATAATGAGTAAGTTTTCATTTGTGGGTGGACTATCCCTTTAAGAAATGCTTCTAGTTACAACTGGAAGAGATGGTGTGCCTTAAATACAGTGACTGACGTCTTATGAACATATGCCGTCATTCACACCAAGGGCAGTAACTATAAGAAGAATGATAAAGACACAGTAATGATAAAGATACACAAACATTTAGAAATATACAATATATACACATAATACACCACAACTATAATATAGTTTGCTATTATAATAATTGAATCACTTTTAAAACGTTTGTATCTTCTAATAAACTAAATATATTGACAGCCAATCAGATTCATCCTGCTTTAAAGATCAATTAATGAAACGAGTAATGCTCAAATCACAAATCTGCAGCGCTTGATTATTTATATTGAACAACATGACATCTTTAGCCGGCTGATGAAACTGAAACTAGCCTACTATTTGTATTTGTCCTCGTACTAATTGCTTTTTAATGTCTCGCTGGTAAACAGAGAAACAAAATTGATCATAATGAGAAAAAAAATGTTAAAAGAGCTTGCCATAAGGATAAACTAGAGTAGAGTATAGCGTGGGTTATGCAAACGTAATCTCTGTTTACCTTTTGAATGGGCGCTTGTGATTTGCTGTCCCGTATGTCACTCTGTGTGTGGGCGTGGCCAGCTCATTCTACTCTAAAACACGCTGCACCCTGAGCGCGCTTCATAACTGGCATTTCATTGAAAACCGCGGCAGGCATGAAAACAGTCACTCATCTCTGAGTTGCAAGTCAGATCCGATCATGTGCGATTATTATTAGTGTTAATAAAATACACTAAAACCTGAACTTATCGTCAGTTTAAGGACACTCAGCTGATTTGGCTTTGATTTTTTTTGTGATGGCAGAGCCGCAGCAACAGCTGGTTGACATCGACCCGGATTTCGAGCCTCTTTCCCGGCCGCGCTCATGCACCTGGCCGCTGCACCGACCGGAGTTCAGCGAGCAGCCGGGCAACTCAAACACGTCCTCCCCGGCGCCGTCTGTCAAACCGGAGCAAGGCATCGTGGACTTTATTAACAGCCTAAGTTTACTAGAAGAGACCGAGGACTACCCTAACGAGAAGCCCGTGCTTTTGAACGACTTTCACTGTCAGGACAACTGCGCGCATCCCCAGCAACAGCATCCCCAGCAGCCGAATCCCCAGCTGACGCACCCGCAACAGGTGCCGCCGCTCCCCGCCCCGGCCAGCGGCTCCAGCCCCGCAGCGGCCCAGAGGAAGAGCAGCTCGTCTCGTAGAAACGCATGGGGGAATATGTCATATGCTGATCTCATCACCAAGGCGATCGAGAGCTCCCCTGAGAAGCGGCTCACCCTGTCGCAGATCTACGAGTGGATGGTGAAGAGCGTGCCTTACTTCAAAGACAAGGGAGACAGCAACAGCTCAGCCGGCTGGAAGGTAATGGCTCTCAGAGGCCAAGCAGAATATTGAGGTAAAGTTGGTTTTATATTCACACATTTGCTGAGTGACATCTTGAGCTCAAATATTGTTTACCAGTTTACTTTAAGTATTATGTCAAACATAGCATGCAAGCGTGACTTCACAACAACATTAGCACTATTT
>CAIGQQ010011173.1:11660475-11674266 GCA_903798035.1 Danio albolineatus | reverse complement strand
AGTTAGTTAGTGGGTCAGTTAGGTGTTTAGTTAGTTGGTCAGTTAGTCGGTTAGTTAGTTAGTGTGTTAGTTGGTTAGTTAGTTGGTTGGTTAGTTAGTTAGTTGGCCAGTTAGTCGGTTAGTTAGTTAGTTGGCCAGTTAGTAGGTTAGTTAGTAAGTTAGTTAGTTAGGTTGGTTCGTTGGTCAGTTAGTCGGTTGGCTGGTTAGTTAGTTAGTCGGTTAGTTAGTTAGTTAGTAAGTTAGTTACACTATTAAAACATAACTGTTAATTTACAGGTGCCGTATTTTGGGGTTCACATGGAGTTTTCTGTTTATTTACTGCTGTGAATTGCATTATGGGAGCTTTATCTCAGACTTTTGATGTTGAAAGTACTAAAGTATAACTACAAATAGAGAGAATTAAGTCTGTAAACTAAGAAAAAAGACTGGCAGTTTGTTTACAACACAAACACTGACAATATATCACTTCAAACTATTAAAAATGTCAACAAGAGTCTCTTTTAGAACTATTCAACATCAAAAGCTTTAGGAGGAACGATTAAGATCCCATAATGCCAATTCAAAAGCATAAGTTGGAAAACATGAATACAGAAATACAGAGAAATGTCATATTTTTATATATTTTTATATATTTTATAGTGTATAGTTAGTTAGTTAGTTTTATGTCATGATTGTGGTTGTAGCTGTTAGAAGTCAACAAGGTTGAAGTGAAAATGCTACTCTGCAGTTCAAATGTTTCCAGGGTTTAGAGGTCAAAATTTTAAAGGTCATGCCACCAAGTTTGTGGAGCATGTCATGGGAGTCCATGTTTAAGTCAAAGCAAAATTATGAGAATACTATTCAGGCTCATTTTATGAGGTTTTGGCACCCACTATGTGGTTTTATAACTCTCTCGTGTCTTTAAATATGCTCACTATTCTTAATGCGTCTTATAGTCAAATTCACATAAACATACGGGTAGAATTCAATAAGTACATTTTTGCAGCTCATACCGCTTTGACATCTTTTAAAAACTGCACACACTTTGTGTTTTTCGAGACCCGGCAGGCTGCACCCAGAGCTACAGATGTATTTACTGTATATGTCTGTGGTACAGTGATACTATCTTGTGTTTAGCCCTACTATAGCTCGCCCGTCTTGTGTAACGGAACACACTTACCACTCATATCATTGGCAGTTTCACCGTTTTAAATCCGTTCATGCCATTAACAGCTTAAGAGTTACTCACCCGAATTAATAAATGAACTCGTGTGGTTTTCATTAAGTTATTTAAAACAGAAAGAAAACCAAACATGTTTTTTCACTTCCCCCTCGTTCTCAGGCTTTTAAAAAATGTTTAACTCTGAGTCCTACTTACAGCACATGAACCCTGTTACCTCTACATGCTTTGAAGTTCACCATAGGCTTTCGCCTCTCCCACTAACACACACACACAGACAAGCATGCACAAACATGCAAGCTATACATTCATATGATATGACAGAGTTTTCAGGCCATTTCAAGCCACACAAAATATTTGTTCAAGCTTATCTTGAGCAGATACTAATTTGTATCCTAGTCAATAAGTTTCGACTGTAGGCGTACTGGCCACCGGTTCTTCAAAACCCACTCACTTTTGACCTGCTTGTGGGTTTGAAGCCGCATCAGCTATTTTTTTAACTCGAAATCGTCTAAGTTTGACTCGAAATTTGACTTTTGTGAACTCTGAGGCAGATTCTCAGAACGTATCCAAGAGATAAATATCAGTATGTACAGGTGAAGTGTTGGGAGGTACAAGTTTTGTGGTTATGTAGGTGATACCTGCTCTACATAATGTGTGTAGTGCACGCATTAGCATTGTGCAAGCTGCAGCAAAATTGAGGGCCACTTTGCTCATTTTTTTTTTACACACACGTACACACAGTCAAAATGAAAGAGCGAAAGGAAAGGGAGGAAAGCGCTGAAGATGAAATGAAACAGTGCTGCTGAGCCGTACCACAGACACATGAAAGACCTCTTCGCGGTGGCTCTGCGAGTTGGTGCAGATTTTGGCTCTGTGGGGTACGTGTGGCTTTTAATCTAGAGTTGCATCAATGTGCATGCATGGGACAGTAGCGTGACAGAAAGTTACATGTGAAAACCCTCTGAAATCATCAGATATCGGGGAACAAAAAAAGTCCCCGAATTTAAATGTCAAATGACGACAGCCGGATGTCGACGCCAAAGGTGTAATGAAGAAAAATGTCAAACATTATTACATTGTATGCATTTTTTTTTGTTGGAACTAGTGCTGTCAAATGATTATACGTGATCAGTCACATCCAAAATAAATGGTTGAATTTGCATAATCTATATCTGTGTGTGCTGTCTATATTTATAATGCGTATATAAATGCACACAAGCATATATTGTATAAACAAACTTTTATTTTGTATGCAGTCTATCATTTGACAGTACTAGTTGGAACGAAAAAATAATGCATAATGATTTAGGATGACTTGAGGGTCAGTAAATGATGTCAGTACTTTAATTTTGGGGTCAATTAATTAACTCTAATCAGTCGAATTTAGCAACCAAATTTTTGTTTTGGGCCTGGTCAGATCACAGATCTGTAGTTGAAAACTGAACTTGAATTGAAATGATTGCTATTGAATTGCACTGAAGTGAAGCCTTCCAGCAGGTACTGTAAGAATGAACCATGACAACTTGACGCATTCTTCACGATGGAGACGCAGCAATTGTAATAAGATATACTGGAATTTACACTTTGGCTTGCCAGAGACTTTCCTAAAAAAACTTGTTTGCACTTGCTACGGAAAGATACCTGTATATGCAATTTAGATGGAAACATTCCCTGGACCTATCAGAGCTGAAGTCATGCCAACTTCAACCGATTATTCTAGAAGACAATAAGGCATTTGTGTTTCTTGCAAATTGACACCTCAAGAAATAATACCCAAGATTTCTTATTGTGGTATTGCCGTACCACAGAAAATGAGTTTTTTTTATGTTTTAATAAATTATTTATTATTCATTATTTTTTATGTTGTTTTTATCACTATTATTATTATTAGTAGTAGCGGTTTTATTAGATTTATTTATTTATTATAGTTCATAATGCAAATTTCAATGACCTGAAAAGTATTTTTACATGGAGGCCAGGCTGATTAAAACATTAGATATGAATTTGAATATTAAAATGTATTTTTTATAACATTCATTCATTCGTTAAAAGAATATCTTTTATATGAAAAGTTACTGTTATAGTTATTATTTACATTTTTGTTTTATTATACTACTGTCCACAATTTTTTTATTATACTACTGTCCACAATTTTGTAGTAGTTTGAACTCTCAGCAGTGAATATTAAGCCACACTGAACTAAACTGAACTCCAACACTGAAAACTGGACTGACACTGTTTCAATTCACTATAACCTTCTATGTGAAGCTGCTTTGGCACAATCTACATTGTAAAAGCGCTATACAAATAAAGGTGAATTGAATTGAATTGCATTTTGGAATGAGTACATTTTTTAAAATGCTTTTGGCCTTTTTAACTCTCACTATAGTTGCATTTATTTGATCTGGACTACATTAACATTTGTAAAAATTGGAAATATTATTACATTTATTTTAAAAGTAAGTATTTTTTTATTTTAATATACATTAAAATGTAATTTATTCCTTATTAAAGCTAAATTTCGAGCATCATTACTCTAGTCTGGAGTGACACATGGTCCTTATTACTGGTGTTGGAACCAGTTTTTCCTGCTTAATGCTTTTTGTAGAGGCATTTTTAAATGCATACACATTCCTAATGGGCGATGCAGTGGCGCACTAAGTAGTGCTGTTGCCTCACTGCAAGAAGGTCGCTGGTTCGAGCCTCGGCTGGGCCAGTTGGCGTTTCTGTGTGGAGTTTGCATGTTCTCTGGTTACATGTGCTCTGGTTGACCCCACAGTCTAAAGACATGCGGTACAGGTGAATTGGGTGAGCTAAATTGTCAGTAGTGTATGAGTGTGAATAAGTGTGCATGGATGTTTCCCAGAGATGGGTTGCAGCTGGAAGGGCATCCGCTGTGTAAAACGTGCAGGATAAGTTGGTGGTTCATTCCACTGTGGCGACCCCGGATTAGTAAAGGGACTAAGCCGAAAAGAAAATGAATGAATGACACAATCTTAATGGTTACAAAACATTTGACCACTTGTGTAACGTAGTATTTTGAATGATTTATTAATTAATTTTATTTGTATTTATTTGTCTGTCTATCTATCTATATTTTATATTTATTATACTGGTATTGTTTTTTTACTATTTGTATATAAAAACAATGCAAGGAGCAAAAATAGAGTGTACAAGCTTCAGGTTGTTCAGCACAGCCGTGTTTAGTTTTTCAAAGTCAACGTCTTCAAAAGGTCAAGAACGTCCAGACTGTGGTAAACCGCCACTTCTCACTGTCAGCTCCTGTCAGTCATGTAGAAGAGCTCACTATGTTGGCGCCGTGTCTGTAGTAGTGCAGGAATCATGGGAGGTCTGCATTGTTGTTAAAGCACGACTACACCCTGCCGAGCATATGTACATGTGTATATATATATATATATATATTGTGTGTGTTCCCATTTCTGTCTAAAAATTCTCACTCATGGGATTCCTCTTGCTGAATCCCAGAGAGTTCAGAGGCATCTGGGGTCACCGAAGGGCAGCTGAGGGTATTATGGAGGCCCTGCTTTACTCCAGCCTTACTGCACAATGACAGGAGGTGACAACAACTCCTCCAGCATTGTGGAGAGAAGGAGAGAAGGAGGAGGAATGAAGGGAAAGGGGGTTATGAGGGAAAAGCGTCAAACATCCTCCATTCCTGAGCACTGCGCTCATTTCCATCTGCTCGTGTTCCTTAAAGCATTTCCTCAGCGGCTTGTGTTTACAGAGGCAAATCAGTGTAGCTGGTTTTAACCTCTTTATTTATTTGCTTGGATGAGTTGCATCGACATCATGCAGTGTTTCCGATACTAAACATCTATAGTGTCATGTCTTTTTGTCTTCTGTTTTTCACTTTAGATGCAAACTCTGAAGAGAATGTACTATTGTTGATTGGTGACACTTAAACAACTCCATTATTCCAGTGTGTAATTTGTAGCTACTTTTCTACTAATGGTTTTCTCTGTTCCATTCCGTGCTGATCCGGGCCAGTCACCATGGATACGGTTTTATTTTCTATGGCGGTGGTGATAACGGAACTCTTTGGAATGTAATTTTAAAAAGTGCGTCAGTCGTGGCCTTGGTAACGCGAGTATAATGGTAACACATAGATACATACACTAGATATCGCATACGGAAGTTTCCCAGTCATTATTTTATGTAGTTGTTATTTAATTTTTTTATAACCTTGGATAAAAATATGACGGTTTCACGGTATGACAGTATTGTGATTACTGCTCTAAAATATGCTCTTTTTAAATGTCTGGCTAAAAAACAAAACCTTTTTCCCCTTTTAAACACAATATATACTTTATTTTGAGAAACATTTATAATATTTTGGAGCAGTAAACATGTCAGGCTGAATAATTCAAGAGAATCATAGACTTCTGCGGTCTTCATTTGTTTAAAAAAAACACAGATGTCTTTACAATTTACACCTAAAAAACTTCTTAAAAAAAAAAAAAAAAAAATTACCCATACCTTAGGAACGGTATAGCAGAAAATTTTGGAGGTATGAAAACCTTGACTTTTCCATACCGCGGTATACCTTGAAAATGGTTATCATCCCATGCCTATACGCAAATGCTGTTACAGAACACACACAACATACATACGTGAATGTTTAACACGTTGCACAAGTTCTTTCATCTACCCGCAGCAAATGTAATAGTATGCCTAAACAGGTAAATATATGCTGTAGTATAGAGATCCATTATAGCTATATTATTATAGTACAAAATGAACCTGATTTAACATTTACAAAGCCGCACTCCTGTTGTGTGATTGAAGCGTCCTGGTTTATAGTTGTGCACTCCATAAAGCTGTGCTGATTCCAGCGATTATAAATTATGTTGCTCAAAATGTATAGTTGAGAATGCTATAAAGATACAAAGAGTTGCACTTACTAGGATCACAGAGAGTTGAGATAGACCTTTTAATTCTAGTTTGTTTGCAAATCCTGTCTTGTGGACATGATTACACACTGAGACATGATAGTACTGTAAATCAATATTGGTGGGCGAGGAAATGGCTGGGATTTGGGGCCTATTTTAACATCAGAAAATAAAAAAGAGACTTGCTGTGTTGATATCACTCCCATATAACTGTGGACACACTATACTTACACACAGTTCTCTCCAAAATGTAATTTCTATGGTATGTGCCCTTTACAACAGCCCAGCGTTTAGTTATTTTTTTGACTGTAGATTGGATTTTAGATGTGACTACAATGTTTCCTTTTAGTGTTTTATAAAATCATTTAAAAGAATTATTTTATTTGACCCTAAACTTTCTCTCTTAATAAGAGTTACTGATCTAGGAATGTGTCTCTTGTCTACTGCTGCCACTCAGTTATAAAGATGCAGTATCTGAGAAAACACTGATGAATGACTTCCCCATTTTATTTTCTAACACTAATCATTCTCAGAATTGATTAGACTTGGCTTGTCCTTCCTGTGTGAGTAATTCATGCTCAAAGAATTCCTGCACACACTCTTTTCCTCCCCCCTCTCCATTTTTGTAGATAGTTATGAATATTTTGTCATGAGTGTCTTGTGGTATTTTTTAAAAATACTAGTAACATAAGAACCACCTAAAATTATTTTGTTGCAGCATATACAAACTGTTAAGTATACAAATATTTATATCCAACAAGTAATAAAAAAAGATACTTATTGGCCATGAATCAGTGTGGCATGGCTAGTCTTGACTGAGATTTTTGTTATAAATCAGCTGATACCAATTGAGATCATTCAAACTTGATGTAAATTATACTTAATGATGGCTGTTGGTGCATTCGCTAAACAAATATAAACATTTTTTTTTTCAGTACAGTTTTTTTGTGTCTAGCAATATGGCACATCATACAGTATTCTGTCTTCACAGAGAAAATATGTTGATCCATGATGCTAGCCTAGCCTAGCATAAGTTTTGCGATAGCTCAATCATTGAAGTTGTGAAAGGAATCTCTTACTTTGTTTCAGAACCTCTTATGAGAAAGCATGCAGAATTGAGTCAGTAGGCATGCAGTGACGTTTCTGCAGTGACTAATCTAAACACCTCTGATTGGCTGCTGCTCAGCAAGAATGTGTGTGATTGGTTGTAATGTTCAGCTCGGAAAAACACAAAAAAGAGATGTGTAAAATTTTTATTGATTTACATTTGGCAGGCTCATTTATCCAAACTGACTTATGTTGCTTTTAAGGAACTCCTATTTTCAGTTCTTGCTTTCTCTGGGACCTGAACTCATAGCCTTGCTGTTGCTAGCGCCATGCTCTACTGTTTGAGCAATAGGAGAGAAAGCATATTCACAATTGATTTTAATTGTCCAGGAACTTTTTTGCTCCTTTTTTATTTGTTATATATATATATTATTTGTTCATTTATGTATTTGTTTATATGAAATGTATTAATAATAAATACATGATATACAAATGTATATTCATTCATTCATTTTCATTCAGCTTAGTCCCTTATTTATCAGAGGTCGTCACAGCAGAATCAAGCGCCAACTATTCCAGCATATGTTTTACATAGCGGATGCCCTTCTAGCCGCAACCCAGCACTGGGAAACACCCATACACACTTATTCACACACACTCACTCATACACTGCGGCTAATTTAGTCTATCTAATTCACCTGTAGCGCATGTATTTGGATTGTGGGGCAGACCAGAGCACCCGAAGGAAACTGACGCCAACACAGGGAGAGCATGCAAACTCAGTAATGCCAACTGGCCCGGTCGGGACTCGAACCAGCGATCTTCTTGCTGTGAGGCGACAGTGCTAACCACTGAGCCATCGTGCCACCTCATATGTATATTAAGTTGATATATTAAATTCTGCTTAGTTCTTACTATCTTAAAATATGTTTCCCCAGAGGCATTATTAAAACCCTGACAAAATCAAACATCACTTTTTTTCCTCCCTTCTGCAATGATATCCTTCTTCTTTCAACTAAAACCTAAGCCGCCCGCTACTGAAGCTTTGTCATGTCGAGTCCAGTGGCTCTGGTGGAACCTTTGGCTTGAGGTTATTTTTGCACTTTCCTGTAAAAACAGAGCACACGTCTCCCACAATGAGTGATGATGCGTTTCCTGCTGAGTGGCTGGAAAATAGCGACATTCCCTTCCCTGAAAAAAAAGTCTCTCACCCTGGCCTGAGAGACGGGGGGCACCAGAGTTTGACAACAAAACTCGTCGTCAGTGTGTCTGGTTCATTCCAGAATACAGACTCGACTGTATGAAGCAGTTTTACAATAAAAGCACATGAAATTAAAGATGATGATGCTCAATCTCACTCAGTCAGATTGGATAAAACTCTAAGCTGAGGATGGGAAAAATGTCCTATGAGTTTTTTGTGCTTTTGTTTGTGTGTTTTGCACTGATTGTTTTTGGAAAATCAGTGCAGTTCTGTGCAATGGAAATAAGAGTCCTACACACTTATCATCTGCTGAAAGCATTAACCAACACATTAAATAAAGACAGAATAGATAAAGCATTAGAAGCTTTTTGTTCAGTGATGTGCCTGTGATGTTTGTAGAGAAAACTGTTATTCTTAATATAATTTAATTTGATAATTTAAGTTAGTGATTAATCATAACTAACTTTGTAAAAAATAAAGTTAGCATCTTCATAATTTTGCGTATACTGTGTATATGTTTTATAAAGTTATTTACATAAATAATAATTAGGGATGCTCCGATCTATTAGCTGAACATCGTATCGGCCGATAATCACATTTCATGACTCAATTGGTACTCGTTAATCAGACCGATCTCATGAACCGAGATGTATACGAGTTTATAACAAACTCAGAGGAAGATGCACGTGCGCGCCAGGGTTATTCATCAGCAGTGCTACAACACACAAGCAATGTTTCCAAATTGCATTGTTAGACATTTTTCTTACCGTTTTTATCTATTTTATCTTTTTTTGTGTAAAGCTGCTTCTGAGCATGTATGCAACATCCTTACTTTATTATCTTAGGAAAGGCGAGATCTCATACTTATAGGTTAATTATGCTTATGCAATGACAAAGTTATATAAAGCTTGAAGAATCAGAAACGGTACTCTGTATCGGCCGATCACCATGACAAGGAACTCAGTACTCAGGATCGGCTGCAAAAATCCAGATCGGAGCATCTCTGATATAAATATTTATATATAATGTGTTATTAATATGAATACAGATTTTATATACATTTTATATACATGTGCATACACGAATGTTTGTATTTTAATATACATAATGCTTATGTGTTCTGTATTATGTCAATGCAGACTTTTATTTTGTATTGTGATTTGTATTGTATTTGTTGAAAAGCACTAAATTTTCCAGGCGATTTATTTATATGCATCTGATTTAATCGGCTAATATCCATCATACACTCAATTAAATTAAATAAATAAATAAAGTATAATATTTAAAGGGAAACTTCACCAACATATTGGGTGAAAAATATGAATTTTGAAATCAATCTGATGACAGCAAATCAGTGATCAACCATAGAAATACAGATAATAGTCAGTGATAATAACACTGTATTCTTATTATTATTGCGATTAGTAAAAATTCTCGCTTTTCTATTTATTATTTTTTAAGTTATTTTGGTTGGGGGGATGGGCGAGAACGAGTGACAGATCAAGAAATAACAGGGGAGTGGACAGGAGGAGTGTTATTCTTTACAACGTCTCACAATAACACACGCACACACCCCTGCCGGCCTCTGGGGGCTCATTGCGGGGGCTCCGCATCCTGTAACATACACACATACACGTGCAAACGCACACTCATAACATAAACACACCCACAAAGGCACGTTTGCTCAGATGCGTTCACATAAAGGCCAGGTGCTGGTCTTCAGAGGCTGTTCCCTCACGCAGGGGGTCCCTCCGCTCCATTTCTCTCACTTTCTCTCTCTCAGGGGAGCTGCTGTTCACTGGATACCAGTGCGCAGAAAGACCCTCGATGCTTGCTGCTTTACTGGAAGTCTGTGTTTTTCTCAGTGGCTTGTGACATGAACCGTTAACACACGTGCAGTATGTCAACTGGCACACGTCCTGAATTTTGCAGAATTAGACCATAGGCTTGTTCCAGGGTCATCATATTTAGTTCAGCTCATTTCTGACCACAAATTTAATTTGTGTCACACTTACTTTAAAGGTCGCATGAAATTAACATTTTTTTTTTAGATGTTAGTATCAGTATTATTCATTTTTATGGTATCTAAAATCTAGTGTGCCCCAAAACAATGACTAAATTCACATTTAGAAACTGATATCCACATGTAAGGCTTGTAGTTTGTCACGTCCGCCCAAATGGATCAACGGTTTCATTCACATCATCTCACACTATACATCAGGGGTGGGCAAACTCGGTCCTGGAGGGCCGGTGTCCTGCATAGTTTAGCTCCAGCTCTAATCAAACACACCTGAACATGCTAATCAGTGTCTTCAAGATCACTAGAAATCTTTAAGCAGGTGTGTTTGATTAGAGTTGGAGCTAAACTGTGCAGGACACCGGCCCTCCAGGACCGAGTTTTCCCACTCCTGCTGTAGTTTCTCATCACATCATAACCAATCAAACGCTCTCTAGTATCTGACATGCCCCGCCTCCTTCAAGACACGTCTCATTTGCTTTTCATTTGATGCATCTCAACCCCTTTCACTAGGAGAGCTGTGATAAAACACTATTGGCTGTTTTTTAATAAGGGGAGGAGCTGTCTCATCATCTAAATGTGTTTCGTTTGAGATTACATCAAACATCAAATAAAACAGCATATTTTAAAGCACTTTACGGCACCTTTAAGGTAAACCGTTAACTATGATTTTTGCATCAATAAACTCCTAATTTGCTGCTTATTAACTGTTGTTGAGGTATAGTTGGGTTTATGTATTGGATTAGGGATGTAGAATAAGATCATGCACAATATGTACTTTATAAGTACTAATAAGCAGCCAATATCTTGATAAAAAAACGGTACTAATAAGCTACTACACTCAAAAAAATAACTAATTGGATGAACTCAATTTAAATGATAATAAATTTGTTTAGCACCAACTAAAAAATATATTTTTTTACACAATTAAATGCAGTTGAGTTGGTCCAACATAATTTTGTCAATAAAAGTCTAAATACATTTGTATTTTTATTTAACTTAAACTCAAAGGTCTGATAATATCATGTTTGTCTATTATGTGTCGTACATTTCAAAGTCTTGTTAATTTTATTTGATGTTATCCTAAATAAAATAAAAGAGCTTATTTTAAGCATATTATGCGTTACATGTACAGTTGATTGAGACTGATCTCAGAACTAATTTTAGGACAGTTATTGCTCACTAAGCAAAGCAACAATCTGTATTTTTGCTAATTAAGCTGCCACCATCCCAAAGCATAGGGTCTTCTGCAAGGTGGTGATCTCAAAACTCAAAGCATTACATGTAAATCTTCTAAATCTTCAAACTAAAGTGATGATTAAACTCTAACAAGTCTTTCCATTAACTTTAAACACCTAAGATGACTTTTATTGTCAACATTTCCCTCTTTAAATTCAATCCCACGCAAAGCACGCTGGGATCTACCAGTCCCCTAACCAGGTAGTTGAACCAACACAATTCCTTCATGTTGTCCTAACACAAAACGTTAAAGTTAACTTACTGGTTTACAAATTAAAGTGGACTGAACATAAAACAAATAAATTGGCCAAAGAAATACATGAATTGTGTTGTTTCAGCTCATTTTAAATAAGTAGTTTGAACAAGATGCAGTGATCAGTATTTTGAGTGTAGTTAATAGTAAGAACTAGCACTTATAGTGTTACCTTAATTTCTACACTTAAACCTATGTAACCCTACCAATAAGTAATTCATAAAATCATAGAGAATTAATAGAGGAATGACACTAGCTATTGTTCCATCCAAAGATGCTAACTGTGTAAAAGAGTTGTGAGAAAAATCCCTTGGTTTCTTATTGTGTGCATGATAATAAACACATCACATACTAGGAAAGTAGCATAATATTTTAATAATAAAAATGATCATATCTACAAGTTGAGAATTTTTTTTTTCTTTATTGTACATCAGTTGTGCCGTGACACACAATATCAAACTCATGTTATGGGTTTGGTGTGTTTGCATTTGTGAAATGATTGTTGTACTGTAGAGGCTCGTGCATACCAGGACTGTGTTGGTGGTGTTTTTTGAGGCTGGAATACATTACAAAAACACAGAAATACGTTCGTACACAAAGTGGCAATGCGCAAGTTTACGTATCTGACTCTTCCTTGTTCTGACAAACGCCATTTTTAATGTTGCATCAAACAAAACAAAAACTTTAAAAAATTTACATTTAAATTAAAAACTATGATTTTACACCAAGCGTTTCGTGCGTTGGTGTGTGCGCTCACGTTGGCACATCTTTTGTTTAGTCACATGGCAGTAAACATTGGCAATAACACGAAAATCACCCCAGTGTACGCAAGCCTCAAGACACTTCTAGGCAGGCCTGTCACTATATCTATTTTTGTTGTACGATATATTGCACCAAAATATATCGCGATAAACAATATTATGGTCATTTTAAGACCATTTTAGGCCACTCATGATGCTATTATGTTGCCATTCTGGCATTACATAATAACGCAAGTATATGCTTCAAAAGAACAAATAAATTAAATATTCTTAAGAACAAAATATTAATTTAGTCATTTTAATAATTTAATGATTAGGGATTGGAATCAGAATGTCACATATCCAAAACAAATAAAAAATAAATGTCAAAAATAAAAATGCAAGGTAAAAAGTAACAGAGGCACCCACATCAAAATATACTTTAGTAATTTATGGTAAATACTATAGTGTTTTTTAACCATACTGACACTGACACCTCCAATAGAGATTGTGCAATCAGCTAAAATGTTGCGAGAATTGTTTTTTACGTATGGGCGATTATATATATTGCATCACCAAAAACTATTGAGGTCATGTCCATGTATTGTGTGATAAGTCGATATATTGATCATAGTGACAGGCATACTTCTAGAAGGTAACAATACGAAATTATTTTGAGGACGAATTTGCTCAGATGTTTAGATCAGTCATCAGGTCAGCCTAGTAATCCAACCACATCATCTATTGAAGCGTAGTCACATGACCATTTCATGCACATCATTGAGTTTGTTTATTCATTAAATGTGTTTCTATCAAACTTTATATGCACGTATCTTTTTTCCTGGGCATTTCACAGTTGAGTGCATGTTTTTAATATAATGCATATTTGTATAATTTGAGCACATCCTGGGGTTTCCATTCAGTATTTTTTACACTATAAATGTTTCCCTCAGACCTGATTGGTTGATTGGAAAGTTGTTCCAAGATCAACAAAGATGCACTTGGTCAAATCAGGTTCTGCATCAATGGCCGACCTCTTTTCAAACATATGAGGGTTAGAAAAAGTGTGCATGTGATTTTTCTCCAAAGCATTATGATGATCATCATCCACCTGGAGGGTTAAAGGAAGTGAGTAGACACTTGTTGATGTGGGAAAGCTGTGATAAAGAGGGTGAGTGTGTGTGTGTGTGTGTGTGTGTGTGTGTGTGTGTGTGTGTGTGTG
>CAIGQQ010011173.1:11649903-11660465 GCA_903798035.1 Danio albolineatus | reverse complement strand
TGTGTGTGTGTGTGTGTGTGTGTGTGTGTGTGTGTGTGTGTGTGTGTACACGGTTTTGTGTTTGCGAGATGAAGAGAGCGTACTGTAGATAAGGCAAGCTCACATGACCTTGGCCTGGAACTCCATGTCCATTCTTCTTCCTCCGCAATGTTGTGATGTCACTTCCTATGTGTGTCCTTGTTTTTGAGATATTTCATTGCGCTGTTGCCAAGACATATATTTCAGAAGTTAGTTCTGGGATCTTTTCCCTTTTTTTTTTAATTTATCAAAGATGCATTAATCTGAACAAAAGTGACAAAGATTTTTACATTCGCTACAAAAACATAATAATAAATGAATGACTAATAAAAGCCACTCTTTTGAACTTCTGTTAAACAAAGATGCCTTGAAGATTGATTTCTGAAGGATTGTGTGACATTGAAGGCTGGAAGGGAAATGTTGCTGAATTTTCAGTATTGTCATTCACAAGAATAGATTGCATTTTTAAAGTATGTTTAAATGAATCTCTGTGGTTAGTTGACACCCATAGCACTTCTCATAATGAGTAGTGGTGTAACTAGAGCTGGGTGATTTGGCCTAAAATCAAAATCTCGATTAATTGAACATTTTGACTCGATTAAGATTAATGAACAATTATTTGATTTATTTATTCAATATTTTGGCTTTCCTAGTTCACTGGTTTTGTACAGTAGA
Organism: Danio albolineatus; assembly: GCA_903798035.1. Taxonomy (NCBI): domain Eukaryota; kingdom Metazoa; phylum Chordata; class Actinopteri; order Cypriniformes; family Danionidae; genus Danio; species Danio albolineatus. The sequence goes on along the minus strand of CAIGQQ010011173.1, from coordinate 11,659,772 downwards.
TATGTTCACTTATTACAAGTGAGAGATTTTTGAATGAATGGATTATTATTTTAATGTAAATAATAATTTTATTGTATTGGAAAATAAGCCGTCTCAAGGCATTTCTACTGCAGCTTCCAACCATTGTCAATGTAGTGCAACCATGCAATTTGTAGTTACATTTTTTTGAGAGGTGCATAAGTATGTGACCCCCCCCTCTCCCTCCCCCTCCCCCAAAGACTATGTCGGATTACACCAGTGCGTTCGGCACAGAAGTATAAATCAGAGTGGGGTCACATGACTCCGCACACTGTAGAGAAAGTAATTGAAAAAAATTATTTGGTAAAATTAGATCGATTATAAGTAGGGCCAGGCGGAATCTGCGGACATTTTTTTTTGTTATTTCTGCGCAGACATTTGTTAAAAATCTGTGGATTTATGCGGAATAATTTTGGGAGTATCGTGACTAAAACCTTAAAATATGAAATAAAAAGTAATACATTTTCAACTTTTATTTAATTTGTACAATGCAAATCCAAATTAGATCCACTTTATTTGGTAAACAAAGCAAGTCTCTCAGATAATATATCTACTAAAAGACAGAAAATGGTACTTTGCAGACTGTATAGTAAATAAATCAAATGAATATTTTGATATTAGGCAATAATATAACTGAAATTAATTTAAAAACTGAATAAATATACATTTACACACATTTACATGAGTAAATAAACCAAATCAATGATGGGCTAAAAATCTGCGGAATTCTGCGGACACAGATTCCGTGTGGGCCTACTTATAGGTTCTGGATGTAGATTATTTTTTTATTAATCAGCCAGCCCTTGGTGTAACAGCGGTGTCCTGGCTAAATTCCCTCCATCGGTGCTTACACATCATGGCCTCCCAATCATCCCCATCCACCAAACTGGCTCTATCACTGTCTCTCTCTCTACCAATTGCTGGTGTGTGGTGTGAGCACTGCTGCTGTTGTCCTGTGGCTGCCATCGCAAGTAGATGCTGCACACTGGTGGTGGTGTGGAGAGAAAATATGTTTTACACAGTGGATGCCCTTTCAGCTGCAACACAATACTGGGAAACATCCATACACTCTAACATTCATACACTACGGCCAATTTAGTTTATTCGATTCACCTACACCGCATGTCTTTGGACAGTGGGGGAAACCGGAGCACCTGGAGGAAACTCACGCAAACACAGGGAGAACATGCAAACTCCACACAGCACACAGTCCACACAGTCAGAAATCGAACCACTGACCTTCTTACTGTGAGGTGACAGTTCTAACCACTGAGCCACCGTATCACCCTGTCTAAAACAAGCTAAAACAAACAACAGTTTGTCCCCACAAGTATAGTAAAACCTGATTTTGCCATGTAAATAATTTAAAATACTCAATGAAAACTGCAGAAGTGTTTAGTTTATGGGTAGTAAGGGTGTGTGTGTGTGTGCGTGAGTTTGGACTTGGTTGAGTACAGTGCAGGGGGTCTTTGAGTGCTTGTGTGACACTGGTATGTGAAGCATGTTGGCTCATTGTATTACATTAAGTATGGTTGACAGTAATCACTTCTTCATGGGCCCCAATGTGTGCAAGGCTGGGAGCTGTTTTAGAGCTAGCAAGTCAGAAAGGGATTGTTTACTTAACAATAATTCATTTTATGTCATATCCCTTGTTTGAATTTCTTTCTTTAGTGGCGCACAAAAGCAGTTATTTTCCAGAATGTCATTGGGTTCTTACATTGAAAGTAATGGGGATGATAGAATCTATAAGCTGCAAAAAAGCCAGAAAAGTGCTTTAAAGGTCATGCAGTTGCCCTTTTAACTCATTCAAAAACATTTAATCTTGATTGAAGTCGTTTTGATGTTGGTGACACTGGACAACATTGCTTAAATAAGCTGAATGCAGAAAAGATTATCTGTGAGCAATAATTACAATTTCAGTCTGTTTTTTTGCTTCAAGTATGGTTGACTTAAATGCATTGGAATAGAAAGCACAATTCTATGTTTTGTTGTATTTCTTCAAAAAATATCTTATTTGCTGTTACATAGTAGCATAGCTGTCCTATGTAAAGTTGTTCATCAAAAAGTGCGCAAAAAATAGAGATTTTCACCCTATGAAGTCATTATTATACTTTATTATACACACTCAAAGTAACACATCCGCCTGCCGATGACATTTCATTCCCAACATGCAATGCATACAGAATGACTAATCAAAACAGACTTGTCCAGCTGACCAATCAGAGCAGAGTTGGCTTATAAATGGGAGGGGCTTACAGACCATAAACCTTGAATTGATTCAAACAAACTGCATTAATATATAGCAAAAATATTCTTTAGGGGTGTGATCCTCCACTGGCCTCATGGTTCGGTTCGGTTCGGTTACAATTATCATGCCTTTGATTCCGTTCAATTCGATATCTCTGTGCATCACGGTGCATTGATGATGCTTTCCATACATAGATTTTTTATTCACGACACAAGATAAAAAAACTATCAAAATCTACAAATATATTAATATTTATATATTGTTTGTAATACAATTTTGTCTTTTAATACAACCAGTCAGATATTTGAACTTTACTTTTAATTTTACTTACTCAAAGAAAACACTCGTGAATGTTTTAGACAAAACTCCAATTCATGCACAGAAGACAACATAAGCATTTACAGCGAATAAACGAACGTAAATATTATAATATTAACCCGCTTGCTTTTTAAAGCACTTTCAAGTGAGTTCTTACACTCCTATGATTGGTCATTGTCTTCACCTGCTCAACAGAAAGGGCAGTGATTGACTTTAAAAATGAAATCGATGTTCACCGAGGAGTGACGCGGGAAGAACAGCCACGGTTACACTCTATATGCGCATAATACACGGTTATCACACGTAATCTGTAACAGACTCTGTGTAGAAAACTCCCACCACAGGCACGTGTCTAGAGAAAAAGTTACCTGAGGATGTCAAATGTCCAAAGTGTGTGTGTGAGAGAGAGAGAGAGAGAGAAGCAGAGATGAAGTTATACAGCATTTCTCCCTAGAAATAGCAGCTGGTGCTCTACCATCTTCAGTGTCAGTGAGTTGTGCACAATTATCTGCCTTTTAAGTAGTACACTCTCAGAAATAAAGGTACAATTGCTGTCACTGGGGTGGTACTTTTTCAAAAGGTACACATTTGTACCTAAAGGGTCCATATTAATACCTCAAGGGTACATATTAGTACCTAAAAAGTACAAAAGTGTTCCTCTTAAAATGTTTAGGTACTAATAAATACTTTTGAGGTACCAATATCGACCCTTTAAGTACAGATGTTTATTTTTTTGAAAAGGAACCACCCCAGTGACAGCTCGCGTACCTTTTTTTTCTGAGAGTGTAGGAGTGTTTTATTTACTCGTCATCGCCTTCTTCGCCATAGTATTCTACAGCGACATAGCGCATAGGAGATAAATGGCGTGAGTACATAATAACTAGTTAGGATCTATTACTGAACCGATATCGAATTGTCCGCATCTGCATCGCGCTGCACCGAAAAAACAATTAATTATGACACCACTACTATTCTAATATTAAATGGACATTTTGAATGTTTTCTAACTTTAGATGTATTTAAACCTGTTTTACAGGACGCAAAGACAATATTAGGACACTTTAAAATGCTATGTGACCTTCTCTTTAAAGGTCACATGAAATTAAAATAAAAGTTTTTCAGATGTTAGTATCAGTATTGTTAGTTTTTAGGATGTCTATAAGCTTGTGTGCTCCAAAACAGTAGCAAAATTCACGTTTAGGAGATAGAAAACCCATTCAAATATGTAGGGCTTGTATTTTGTCACTTCCGCCCAAATGGATCAATGGTTTTATTAACGTCACCTCATACTTCAGTTTACCATCAAATCTTGACCAATCAAATGCATTCTAGTATCTGACATGCCCTGCCCCCTTCAAGACGCTTCTCATTTGATGTGCTTGAGCTCAACCACGCTTACTGTCAGAGCGGTGATAAAGCAAAACGCTATTGGCTGTTTTACAGAAAGGGGAGGAGCTACACTATGTCCCACCCCCTCTTCGTGTTTCAGTTGAGATAACGTCAAACATCAAATAACAATTCACATTTCGAAGCACGGGACCTTTAATATCAGGTGGAAACATAACCAATGTTGAGAAAATGCTTGAAGTGACAAGTATAAACACACCCTTTAACAGACAAAGGAGTGTAGATCTGAGACCTTCAGAAGCTCTTCCAGTACAAACCAGCTTTCTCCTGTGTACGCTTTAAGGACAGTGTGCAATAATTCTTTCAATTTGACCCCGAGCCAAAGATTAGAGCAAGTCAAAAAAAAATGCAAAGACTTAAAAGGGCAAACTGAACAGTCAAAGTCATTCTGTGAGTGACAGAGTTCATGTCGGGTCACCCTGTTATTGGAGCGGAATGAGAAGAAGAAAAAAACGAAGCCGCAGCAGGTTGCTCTGGTTTTGCAGCCCCCAAAACACACACACATGTTCTTTCAAAGACACATAAATATATAATTTATTTGAAATGTCACATCACGATCTGTCATCGGAAATGAAAAGGTAAACCAATCAGCCAATCATTTCATTTAGCAGAAGAGCTGAATCACAGAGGGCGCCTTTGGTTTCAAGCTGTTCCCTGACAAGCTTTTTAGTTGTCTCTGCCTTTCCTGCCCCTCCCTGGAACGACCGCATGAAATGATAAAACGACAGATCTGAGTTCAGCCCAGGTGTTTGCGTGTGTACTGTATGTGTGTGTGCCAGTGTGTGTGTAAGAGAGTTGGTTTTTAAAGGTGGGACTGGATTGGTTGGGTGGGGTGTGGAAAGCAGTTAGAAAAGCATGATAAACCTCAGCGGGTGTCGAGATGATTGCGATCGCCTGCCATCTTTGTTCCTGTATACATATGTGTGAAATAAATGTGTGGAACCACAGAATACACAAATGAAATCTCTGTCACAGCTGGTTCTCCTAGTCAGCAATGACGTTTTGTGCCCTTTTCTTGTGAACTTTTTGTGACCTTTTTGGGCTGTGACTATTATTATTATGATTATTTTGGTCGATTAGTTGTGTCGTATATAAGAAATATGGTTTCATAAAGTGCATCAAGTTTTTGGACATTTTAAACCTTAAAATTAAGCTTTTTCAAGCTCTCGCTGAATGCATGAGACCTGAAAGTCGTCTTTTAAATATGCATCTTTTAATTTAAGCTATTCTAAAGTAGCGCCAATTAGCAGAATTTAATTAATCTCTATAGCTCATAATGTGATTGCTCAATGAGCAGATTCAGTGCTTCTGTCCTGAAGTTAGCAAACAGTTAATCAGAAGCACTTAAACTATACACTTTTACATGATGAAGAGATACAGTTTTTACTTTGTGCTGATGTTCTGCCATCTATAACATGAACATGTTTACTTGTAGGACTTGGTGTGCAGGCTTTTCCCTGCAGCCATTTTTTTAAGCCTCCATTGCGCCGCACTGTGTAACGTGGCATAACATGAGCAGCCCAACTAAAGCCGCCTTTCCACTGCACACGACAAACGACAAGCGACAGACCGGAAGTCATTCATTTCCAATTAAATTTAGCGGCCTATGAGTTTCAGTATTCATTTATACATCCATTCATTCATTCAACTATGGTGAACACATGGAGAATAAAGGCTCTTGCACTCCTATTTCGGACACTGCGAGAATCAGCGTCTCCCCCATGGTGCCCGAGAACACTGAAAATACTGTGCGACTGCCACAAGGGGGCGTATTCCGACAGTCGTGTCTAAATGTCGTGTGCAGTGGAAAGGCGGCTTATGGGGGCTTTCACACTAGCACTTTTGGTCTGCACCTGGGTTTGTTTGACATCTGAGTACAGTACATTTATCTAGTGTGAACATGTCTTCTGAACTCGGGTGCGCACCCACGAGCTGTACCTGAGTCCGCTGAAAGAGGTGGTCTGGGGTACGGTTCACACGAACTCTGGTCCGGTTCACTTCTGGTATGAATGCAATCATACCAAATAGCGGAAGTGAACCGTCTGCAGCACAACAAACTATAGTTTTTGTAATGTTCATTCGTGTGTGTGTGTGTGTGTCTGTGTATCACGTACTGTACCTTGCTGACAAGTGGGACTCAGCCAGGGCAAGCACAGTGATAATGTCTGCTTGTCTCCTCCAAAAACAGCTTCTGCAGACATCGCATGATGTTCTGAACGCTTATAAAAATTTTTGCGACAGATAAACACGAGTTGCTTTCTGTATGTCCAAACCTAAAAGGTTCAGTAAAAGGGAAATGACTGCGATGTGTGGATGTCTTTCCATTTTGGCGCTTTACTTTTGTGTCGTCACCTGGCAACAGCCGTACACAAAACAGCAGCTTGATGACGCAAACGTACCGGGGTTCAGAAGGAAAAAAAGACAGTGTGAACACAAACCAATCAAGAAGGTGGCAAGGGGGGACAATCAAACTTGGGTACGGTCCAGGTAATTGAACCACGTGTGAAAGCACACTAATTTTATAACGGCAATCGTTGACAACAAATTTCATTATTGATTTTATGGGTTAGTTGTTGCAGCCCTAGACTCTTTAGCATTAAAAATTATTACGTTCCCCCTTGTATTTGTATCTAAAAAGTTAGTTCATCCAAAATCCCCTGAGATTTTCGTTCATCTTCAGAACACAAATGAAGATATTTTAGATGAAATCCGAGAGCTCCCTCATCCACCATAGACAGCATCGGTCCTGAAAATTAACCAAAAACATTGTCAAAACATTCTATGTACGTAGCTTCTATTCATACGAAGCTTCAAGAACAGTTTCGGAGCACAAACACTCTTGACAGTTCTGGAGGTAATTAATAATATAATAACACTAACACTGAAATGGTTAAGGTGTTTTAGAATGACCAAAACAACATTTCAGATGTTTTACAACGTGCTCGGCCTGCTGGTTTGTCCATTCACACAGATTATCATTATCATCACACACTTTTTTTAATGCGCATACTGGAATTTGTTTGATAAAAGTATTTCCATCAAAGTTTATCCTACTCAGTTATGCGCATATCATTTTCAAATTTATGTGCATCTTGGCATTTCCATCAACTGATTTTTTTTTTAATGCATGTCCAAAATGCGCATAAAATTAGGTGGATGGAAACGTTAATGAATGCATATCAATACGCAATAAATGCGCCATATACAGTTGAAGTCAGAATTATTGGCCCTCCTAAAATTATTAGCCCCCCCCTGTATATTTTTTCCCCTATTTCTGTTTAACACAAAGATTTTTTTAAACACATTTCTAAACATAAAAGTTTTAATAACTCAATTCTAATAACTGATCTCTTTTATCTTTCCCATAATGACAGCACAATCATATTTTACTGGATATTTTTCAAGATACTAGTATTCTGCTTAAAGTGAAATTTAATGTCTTTAGTTTAAACAGAGGAAGTTGTACAGGCATCCGGAGGTATACAGTATGTCACTGCACAGAGCTTGTGAACGAGCACATTATACTGACATTAAGGAGAAGAAACTATTCCATAAAGTTATTTTTTTTTTTTGTGGGTGTCACGGTGGCCCAGTGGGTAGCACAATCGCCTCACAGCAAGAAGGTCTCTGGTTCGAGCCTCGGCTGGGTCAGTTGGCATTTCTGTGTGGAGTGTGCATGTTCTCCCCATGTTCATGTGGATTTCCTCCGGGTGTTCCGGTTTCCCCCGCAAGCCTAAAGACATGGTATAGGTGAATTGGGTAGGCTAAATTGGCCGTAGTGTATGTGTGTGAATGAGTGTGGATGGGTTACAGCTGGAAGGGCGTCCGCTGCACATACCGTATGCTGGATAAGTTGGCAGTTCATTCTGCTGTGGCGACCCCAGATTAATAAAGGTGATTAAGCCGGAAAGAAAATGAATGAATGTTCTACGTGTACAAAAAAGGACGTTCGTAGCTTGATTTTATGAAGGCATATGGTCTGTTTTGAGGATGTATTGTTTTGTTGTTGTTGTTTTTTTATCCTGAACGAATTGGGACTGGCGCTGTCTACGGTGGATAAGGGAGCTGTCAGATTTCATCTGAAATATCTTACTTTATGTTCTGAAGATGAACAAAGGTTTTTGGGGGGCTGAACTAACAATATAAAGAAAAAAACTGGTTGAATTACCATAATATTTCACAGAATTACTGTATGGACCACATTTTTAATCAAAAGAAACTTAATGAGCATAATCTTTTAAACAAAGCTGACATTGTCAAAACTGAAAACCAACAAATCCTGTAAAAGGGCAACTTCTGTGCAATAAAATGGTTTCTTGGGGCGAGATTAAAGGGTTCAAAGTGCTAAACGGCTTAGTTTTATTTGAAACTACAGTTAATCAGTCATTTTTCGCAGCCGGGCTACTTAGCGCTGGAGCTTAGAGCTGCGAAAACGTCATTTACTCACTACAGCGAGCGGCTTGATAAACAATACGGCAATCAAGGACTCTCTTCACATGCCAGATAACACAAAGAAGCGCTTCCTCTTATCAAAGGTAACTTCCTGTTTGGCGCTCAGTCTCTCCGCTACAGTACAGAGCAGGTCTTTGTATCATTTATTAGGGCATTTTAGTCTGATTGTGGGCCGCTGTGTGGGTCTGGTCTGTGCCCGCGTGGAGCCCAGAGCGAGAGGGCAGACGGGGGCTCCTATCAGCTCCGTGCAGCTTTTCCTGAACGGATGGGCCATGGAGGGCACAAATTGCGCATGTGGGACGTCAAGTTTTTCTCTTTGTCCTTCTAACTTTGCCCACTTTTCTCTCTTTCCGTCACTCGTCTCAGTTCCAAAAGACACACATTTACACTCTTATGCTTATTTTTTCTAACTACTAACCCAAAACAAAGAAAGAAAAGCAACCAGACTTTGAACAAGCAAGATTATCTGCGCAGTTTATATGTTTATCCCTAACGTTAAGCATGAGCGGGATTGTGTTATTCTTTACAGTATCAGACAGATTACAGTTCTCAGCATACAAAGAGACTGTGTGTGTGTGTCTCGTATTGCGTTTATCGTTTCGTCTTTTCCTGTCCCTCCACCACATGAAATGAAGGTAAAGTGCAGCCTTGTGTGTTTAATGTAGCTAAAGATTTCTTCAGAAGCGCAGGTGCTTTCAGTACTGCAGTGAGAACGTATAGTAGAGGGCAATGCTATCTGTAGTACTCAGAAAATACCTTAGACGTCACTTACTGAATTCATTGAAGGGCAGGAAGAGTGCTTGAGGTTACGTGATGTAACATGAGCAGCCCAATTAATCGATAACAACGAATTTCATTATCTATATTTATTGATTTTATCGATAGTTGTTATTTATTAGCATTAAGAATGATTACATGTTTCCCCCTGTATTCAGATCTGAAGGGTTAATTAATCCAAAAATGAAATTTCTGTCATTGTTAATCAATCCCCTGAGAGTTTTGCTCATCTTCATAACACAAATTAAGATATTTTAGATAAAATCCAAGAGCTCCCTTATCCATCAAGGCAGCAACGGTCCTGAAAATGAACGATTATCAAAACATTCTATGTGCCTTCAACTGTAATCATACTTTTTCACCTTTGTCTTTTCCACCATGTTAGCTCATCCTGTTTTAATGGGTGTTTTAATGGATGTATGGCAATTCATAATAAATGTGCAGGCATGGAAAGCCAGGAAAAGTGCTTGAGGTCTGTTAGGATCTGTTTGTGTTTCTAATTATATTTACACTGTTTTTCTTTTTAATATATATATTTTTTAAAAATAATTAAAATATAAAATGTTTTAATATGTTTAAATATACTCAGAAATACTTTTGGTGCTTATTCAAACTATGTAAAATGAGGTGAAACTACACAATTTTATAT
>CAIGQQ010011173.1:11634710-11649503 GCA_903798035.1 Danio albolineatus | reverse complement strand
TGTGTGTGTGTGTGTGTGTGTTTTTTTTTAAGATTTATTTTTGGCCTTTGTTAGATAGGACAGTATTGAGACAGGAAGCGAAGTGGGAGAGAGACAGGGGGGAAGGGTTTGGAAATGTCCTCGAGCTGGGATTCGAACTCGGGGACGCCCTGGCGTGCTACTGCACCATATGTCGGCACGCTAACCATTAGGCTATAGCGCCGACAGCTACACAATTTTTACATTTTTTTGGGGACAACTTAATTGTTTTATGTTCAATCCACTTAACTTTGTGAAAACGACGAAGTTAACTTAATCGCTTTGCGTTGGGACAACATGAAGGAATTGTGTGGAATCCAGCAATTTTTACAGTGTGTGTGTACATGTGTGATTCATAATGAAATAAAACATTTTTAGCACATTTACGCATGCAAAATTCACTAAATCATGTGTAACTGTGGTTACCTACAGTGTGTGGTTGCTAAGGTGATTTAGGTAGACTATGCATATGGTGTTCTGGATTGTTGCTATGGTCAAGACATCTGCGAAGTCCCAGTTTATTATTTATGATGACTGTAAGCAACTTTGCAACTCCATATCATTCAGTAGTCATTAGAGTAGTAGACTATCTGCTATTTTATTTTTCTAATAGACATTCTCCTCCCTAGAAGCAACACTCAGTTTTATTTGCTGCTGCTTGTTCAAACTACTTATTTAAAATGAGCTAAAACGACACAGTTTTGGAGATTTTGTTGGTTAAATATACTTGTTTTATATTCAATCCAACGATTTGTGTTGGGACAATGTGAATATATTGTGTGGAATGAACCTTGCTAGTCCAAGTCAACCTATTCCACAAACATAAACACAGTCTGCTAATAATAGTTGCTAAATTCCTTATAATCAACAGATCATACGGAATGTAAATCATTTTACCTGAAAGTTTTGATAGATTTGAGGTTCTTTTTCTCTTAAATACACACAGACACACATACACACCACATTTGATCTTTATGTTGACTTCCCATAGATGTAATGATTTTTAAACTGTACAGCCTGTGTATTGTATCCCCTAACCCAATCTTACCCCTAAACTCAACCCTCACACTAAACAATCTGCATTTTTTACATTAAAAAAATCTTAATTTGAGTTGGGACAACATGAAGGAATTGTGTGGAACCCAAATCTGTAGTGTGTGTACATGTGTGGTTCATGATGAAATAAAACAATGCTACAGAATTAAACAATGTAGCACATTTAACACACTTTGCAATGCAAAAATCACCAATTCGTGTGTGGTGGTGGTTACCTACAGTATGTGGTTGCTAATGTGCTTTAATTAGTTTTTAGTGGTTTTCTATGTGGTTTATATGGTGTTCTGGGTTGTTGCTATGGTCAAGTCATCTGCAAGGTCCCATCATGGGAACAGTTTATTATTTATGGTAACTTTGCAACTCCATATTGTTCATTAGTCTTTAGAGTAGTAGACTATCTGCTTAATATCTGCAAACACTTTATTAGTGTTTTTCCAATAGACATTCTCCTCACTGGAAGCAACACACACTCAAAAAAAGTTTTTATTTTTGCTGCTTGATCAAACTACATATTTAAAAATGATTACAAAATTAGAAAAATTACAATTTTGGAGATTTTGTTTGGGAAACTTAATTATTTTATTTTAAATTTAATTATTTGTGTTGGATTAATTATGTGGTACCCTGCATTTTTACAGTGAACCTTGCTACTGTCAAACTATTTCACAAACATAAACACAGTCTGCTAATAATATTGGAAAAATTCTGACTGAAGACTGAAGGGGGTCATAGAAATAAAGTGTAACCCTTAACTTAAATCCCCTTTACCAGAAAATTTTGATAGATATGAGGTTCTCTCTCTCTCACATTCACACAGACATCCACACACGCACCACATACTATCTTTATGTGGCCTTCCCGTAGATGTTATGATTTTTATACCGTACAGTCTGTGCATCCCCTTACCCCCAACCCTTCCCCTAAACCTAATCTTCACACGAAACATTCTTCATTTTCACATTTTAAAACCACTAATTTTTGTATTATTTAGGAGCTGTTTTCTTTGTGAGGACCAAAAAATATGCCCACATGGTCTTAATGAACCAATATTGCTATACTTATGGGCACATTTGATCCCCACAACATGAGTAATACAAGGTACACATACTGTACAACACTCACAGAAAAAGCTGAACAGATAAAGTCATTTAAAAATGCATCAAGATCATTTTGTTCCTTTTCTGTTTAATAAAAAGTAATAATATGATTGCTGGCTAATGCTGGAAAAAAATCAAGATTTTTCCATTCATAACATGTTCACTGACACACACACACACACATGTATTTATTGTCTTCTTTTTCACTCGAGTGCTAAATATTTACAATGAAGGAGAGAGAGGGAGATAAAGCGGATGTGCGCAGGAGGAAGTGGTTAGCCCATTGAAGTCTCTTGTCACAGCTTATCTCTGAGGACCTCTCGCCATTCTCTGTTGAACTTGTGCATTCCACTTGTGTTTATCTCCTCTCGCTCAAATCTCACCCACTGACACTTTGTCTAGATCAGAACTCGGGGGGAAAAAAGACACTTTTAGTCACATTTCTTAGTCATAAAGTGGGAGAAAACGGTTTTGGGTCTGACCTGCATCTTGCTTTAGTCGTAGGGGTGTTCATTTCAGTTATTTTTCCTCACTGAACACCAACGCTTGTTAATCGATCAGTAACCCAAATCAACGAGATTAGATCGTTGCTTTAAATTAAAATGAATGCCTGTGATCTTTTAAACATGTCAAATCCTGCAGAAAATATAAGTCATTTCAAAGAAAGAAAGTAAATAATCCTAAACAAAACTTTGTGTTTTTTTAACTTAATTAACTTTTTTTACTTAATTTCCCAGTGGAATTAACCTCCAACTATTCCAACATATGTTTTACACAGCGGATGCCCTTCCAGCTGCAACCCAGTACTGGGAAACACCCATACACACATTCACACACATACAATACGGCCAATTTAGTTCATCCAATTCACCTGTATAGCGCATGTCTTTAGACTGTAGGGGAATGCGAAGCACCCAGATGAAACCCACACAAACACAGGGAGAACATGTAAAATCCACACAGAAACGCCAACTGGCCCAGCCGAGACTTGAACCAGAGACCTTTTTGCTGTGAGACAACATTGCTAACTACTGAGCCACCGTGCCACCCTCAATGTCTTTTTTTTAAGTTATATTATATAACAACAGACACATAACAGCATATCATAACAACATGAACAACAAGTTCTTGCTTATTTTATAAAACCACATTGTTTTGAATTTAATATGCATCTATAATTTACAAATAAAAACAGTTTTTCACTTTAAGGAACAAAAGTGTGTATTTTTAAGGGTCTTCCACATTATAACAACATAATCTATGACAGGAGCATCTGTGTACACATGCAAACAGTATCTCATTTTACTAATTTGACATCACGTGCGTAAAGTAATGAAGTTTGCCCTGCACGCTTGCGGTTTTTAAAGAAACTTTTTGATGCGTTAATCTAGTCAATACTTTCATTCAAAGAGGTAATGATTCGCACTCATCAGATAATTGCTTTCTTGTTGTTTTTATTTTTACATTCTCTGGGTGACTATGACACAAACGTTTCGGCACAATGCCTTCCTCAGTTACTATTACTAATTTGACATCATACACTAGCTAAACACAGTACACAGTTAAAGTCACAATTCTTAGCCCTGTGATTTTTAAAAATTATTTACTTATTTATTTTTATATTTCCCAAACGATGTTTAACAGAGCAATTCCTATATATTTTTTCTTCTGGAGAAAGTCTTATTTGTTTTATTTTGGCTAGAATAAAATCAGTTTTTAATTATAGTGTATAGTTGTTTTAGTTTAGTCAAGTATCGAAAGTCATATTTTAAGCGCACTCAATTTAATTTTCTAGTTGCTTGTTTAAACCACTTATTTAAAATTAGCTGAAACAACACAATTTTTGAGATTTCGTTGGGACAACTTAATTGCTTTATGTTCAATCCACTTAAATTTGTAAAAACTGAGAGAGTGCGTCTGAGCCTCTGACATTATCAGGGAGGCTATTCCAGAGTTTAGGAGCCATAAATGAAAAGGCCCGAACTCCTTTAGTTGACTTTGCTATTCAGGGTACTACTAGAAGCCCTAAGTTTTAAGATCTTAAAGAGCGGGTTGTATTGAAGTGAGACAGAAGGTTGGCTAGAAAAACAGGAGTTAGATTATTTAAAGCTTTATAGGTAAGAAGTAATATTTTGTAATCAATATGGAACTTAACAGGCAACCATTGTAAGGAAGATAAAATTGGGGTGATATATTTTCTTGATCTGGTAAGAACTCTGGCAGCTGCATTTTGCACTAAATGACGCTCATTAATAGAGGATGTTGGGCAACCAGCAAATAGAGCATTACAGTAATCTACAACATTTTATGGTCAATATTATTTGCCACCTTAATATGTATTTTTTTCGATAGTCTACAGAACAACAACTGTTATACAATGACTTGCCTAATTACCTAAATGACTGGCCTAATGAACCTATTTAAGCCTTTAAATGACACTTTTAGCTGAATACTAGCATCTTGAAAATTATCTAGTGAAATATTATGTACTGTCATAGTACAGATAAAAGAAACCAGTTATTAGAAATTAATTATTAAAACGTTTACGTCCAGAAATGTGTTGGAAAAACATCTTTCCATTAAACAGAAATTGGGGGAAAAAATATACAATATTTAGGAGGACTAATAATTCAGGAGGGCTAATAACCTCGACTGTATATACATACGAAGTTACACTGAAATGCTCTCTGTGTGTGTATAAAATGTTATTTTCAGATTTTATTTGATCTTATAAAGCATCTGCTGACTAAATAAACATCAATTTCTCATCTCTTCATCCAAAGCCTTTCCTCTCTTCAAAAAAAAAACTAAACAAAAACTTGCCATTTTTAGCCTGATGTGTGTTTGGTGCCGTGTATGCATATGGCTTGAGGGAGGTGTACATTGTATGTGTGTGTACATGTCGCACCTGGTCTCTGCGCCTCTGCTTGTTTACTCGGACTGGCGTTCGTTGTGAAGACGTCACGCCTGACCGACTGCAGTCAAACAGCTGTGCGGGACTGATCCAGTCCACCGGCGCCAATGTTTGAATGTGTTCTCAGTAGAGCATTAAAACCATAGCCAGGAGAGCCTTCCAGTTATTAGCAGCATAAAGCAACTCCATACTGAATTGTAGTTCACGTAGTGTTAGTTAAATAATGATGATAAAGTAGCCCTAAGTGTTTGAATTAATTTCTCATAATTCAGAAAGTTTTCATACAGTATCTCATAAAAATGGCATTATGTTTTAATTATTCTGACTTTGCACCTCCCAGCGGTCCTTGTTTTATGATGATATTATCTTACAATTGAGCATTATAGTCTGCAGTTTAAAGGGGTAGTTCAACCTTAACAGACCTTCAAGTGGTTCCAAGAAGATATTTTGAAGAATGCTAAGAACCTTTCATAGTAGGGTAAACAAATACTATGGAAGGCAATGGTTACCGGTTTCCAACATTTTTTAAGATATCTTCTTTTGTGTTCAGTAGAAGAAAGAAAGACAAACAGATTTGGAACAAGTCAAGAGTGAGTAAATGAAAATTTTCAGTTTTTGATGTATCATAAATATGAAGTCTCACAGTTATGTAGCTTAATTATTTGATATAAAATTACAGTTGAATCCCTTCCTATCCCTTTAATGTCTCATAAATGTGATGTGATGCCTCAGTTTTGTGGCTTAATGTCCTATAAAGAAACTATATCTCACAATTGTAACTTTATATGTTAGAATAGTGAATTAATGTCTCATAACTATTAATGAGTCAGTTGAATATTGATGAAAAAGCAGGCCTTGGTATCCATTTAAATGTTTTATTTTTCAGAAAGTATTCATATCTCACAATTGTGGCGTTTTGTTTCATGATAATTGAGACTTCATGTTTCATAATAATGACTTCATGTTTCATAATGTGACTTGATGTTTCACCGTTGCAACTTTATATCCTAAAATAGTGATTTGAATCTATTAGTTGTGGTTTTTATCTTATAACTGTGACTAAATATCTGACTTTATATCTCATAATTTTGACTAAATATGTCATTGGGACTAAATTCCACAATTAGAACTTAAAGGGATAGTTCACCCAAAAATGAAATTTCACTCACTATTTACTCCCTCTCAAGTGGTTTTAAACCTTTATGAGATTTTTTTTTCTGTTCAACACAAAAGGAGATCATTTAAAGAAAGCTTGAAACCACTGATGTCCGTAGTAGGAAGCATAATTATGGAAGACAGTGGTTACAGATTTCCAGCTTTCTTCAAAATATCTTCTGTTTTGTTGAACTGGTCTTGCTATTTTTATTAAGCAGTTTTTTTTTCTGTATTTCAAAATGTGCATAAAAGTAGGCGGATGGAAACACAGCTACTGACACTTAATATCTCATTATTTCAACACGGTATCTAATAATTCTTGTAATGTACTGCCACTACATCTGCCACTACATCTGAAAGTTGGCTTCATGACAGTCATGTTTATGACAGATCTATGACAAGTGGTGTTGTTTTGGTAATATTAAGTTGTCATTTGCATGTGTTATGTTGTCATAGCGACAGAAGTGGCTCAGGGGTTTGCATTGTCGCTTCAGAGCAAGTCACGGTTCGAGTCCCGGTTGGGCCAGTTGGCATTTCTGTGTGGAGTTTGCATGTTCTCTGTGTTTGTGTGGGTTTCCTCCGGTTGCTCAGGTTTCCCCCACAGTCCAAAGACATGCGCTATGTGAATTGAATAAACTTAATTGGCCGTACTGTATGAGTGTGTGCGTGAATGAGCGCGAATGGGTGTTTCCCAGTACTGGGTTGTGGCTGAAAGGGCATCCGCTGTGTCAAATGTATGTCGGAATAGTTAATTCCGCTGTGGCAACTAGGCATGGGATGATAACCGTTTTCAAGGTATACCGCGGTTTGGAAAGTCGGTTTTCATACCTCCAAAATGTTCTGCTAAACCGTTCCTAAGGGATGAGTACGATTTTTTTTTTATTTACATTTATTTAATTATTTTAGGTGTAAATTGTAAAGACATCTGTGTTTTTAAAACAAACGAAGACTGCAGAAGTCAATGATTCACTTAAATTATTTAGCCTGATGTGTTTACTTGAGCAAAATATTTTAAATGTTTCTCAAAATAAAATATTTTGTGTTCAAAGAGGAAAAAGGTTTTGTTTTTTAGCTAGATATTTCAAAAGAACATATTTTAGAGCAGTAATCACAATACTGTGAAACCGTGATATTTGTATCCAAGGTTATCATACCGTCAGAATCTTATACCGGCCCATGCCTAGTGGCGACCTCTTACATAGAGAATAAGCCGAAGGAAAATGAATGAATGAAAGTTGTGATAACAATGTCATTTTTTCGCGTTTAAACTGTCATAACTGAGCGAATGAAACTTGACAGTTGTTATAAGCATGCATAAAATCTCATTCACATTTATGATGTGTGTCAAGTAAAGTGTTAAACACCCTATCAAGTCAAGTGTGACTGAAATATATCTGTTTTTGATTCATATTGTAAGCCTTATCTCACATTTACCTTTCTTATTTCTTAATACCACAGCAGAACATAATTGCATGATCTAATTAAAAGCATGGTTTTCGTTGAGCACCTGACGTGCGAGTGTGAGTGTTGGTTTGGTTTTGCCGATGAGCTGTAAGTTGTGAAGGTGATGGCTGATTAATAATGCCTGCTTGTTATTGAGCGGCAGTCACTATGTGTGCTGTCTGGGGTGTCAGACAGGATACAGATGGGGTTTCTCGGACTTGTTTATAAATCCCTCAGGAGATCTGACGCTTGCACACGTGCACACACACACACACACACACACACACACACACGCTCAAACACATAGTGACCCCTTAAGCGTGGCCTATTGACATCTATCACTGCAGAAATAGCTCTGAGGATTAGAATAGAAATGTGTTTTTCACACATATACGCACACACATATACATTACAGCGTCACACACACTTATTTGCTGCTGCACCTGGCACTAAAGGCAAATTCAGTTCTTAATTCAGTTCAGTTAACCAATTTGTCATATACTGACCTGCAAAGAATTTTTGTAACTTTCTTTGATAATTAAGTGAAGGCGCCAAACATTATATTTAAAAGCTTTATTTGGTTAGCCTCACTGCGAAAATGTAATTCTTTTTCAAATATATCCTATATAAGTGCTGTTTAAGTCTTAAATGTCTTAAATGTCTTAAAGGGCTAACAATAGGGCTGGACGATTTAGGCCTAAAATCAAAATCTAGATTAGCTGAACATTCTGATTAGATTACGATTAATGAATTATTATTATTATTATTATTATTATTATTATTATTATTATTATTATTCGATCATTCATTCATTTTCTTTTGGGCTAAGGCCCTTTATTAATCTGGGGTTGCCACAGCGGAATGAACCGCCAACTTATCCAGCATTTGTTTTATGCAGCGGATGCCCTTCCAGCTGCAACCCATTTCCGGGAATAATAATAATAATAATAATAATAATAATAATAATAATAATATTATTATTATTATTATTATTATTAAATCAAAATGTTCAGTTAATCGAGATTTAGATTTTGGGTCTTAATCGCCCAGCCCTATTGTTAAAATTCTTATTCTTATTCTTAATGGTAATAGTAATAAAAGCAATTATGACTGGAGTAATAAATAAATATTTAATAGGTACACTCTTAAAACAAACGGTTCTATATAGAACCAAAAACGGTTCTATCGAGCGCTTCATATATGGAACCCCAAAAAGGTTCTATATAGAACCATTTTAAGGGTTCATTAAATAGAACCCCAAATGGTTCTTTGAATTCAAGTTAGATGGTTCTATTTAGAACCATTTAAGGGTTCTTTTTTTATTATTGAATTATTGTTACTTATTAATGAATAAAAAATAAAACCAATCCAAACAATTCAAATTGTTTAAATTTATTCAATTCATTATACAAAATATTTTTTAAAATATTTAAAATTGCACCTCTGCATACTTTGCATTGGACAGCAGATCTACCTTAACAGTTTAATGGCATTTTACAATGTAATTGAAATGATTTCACTTTTCTAAGCTTTTTTACTGTTTGAACAAATACAGAGCTTCACTTTCACACATCTCTAAAATGAAGAGAAATATATCACAATTCAGATAGAAACAATACACAAACAATCAAAACATCTATTAAATAACACTACAATTTCAAAAAGTGGATGGTACCTGCATGTATTGGTCATCACAACATCCATTTTTATACATAATTTAATAAAAAAACATTACTAAAACATTGCAGAATTATTAGACAAAACACTGCAAACAGCCATTTCACAACCTGTAGCATGTCCATGTCAGTCAGCCTCTCTTATAAGGTAAATAGTTTTGTCCATGGGTGGCACAGTGGCTCACTGGTTAGAACTGTCACCTCACAGCAAGCAGGTCACTGGTTCGAGTCCCGACTGGGCCAATTGTCATTTCTGTGTGGAGTTTGCAAGTTCTCCCAGTGTTCTTGTGGGTTTCCTCTGGGTGCTCCGGTTGACCCCACAGTCCAAAAGCATGTGTACGGTATAGGTGAATTGGCCATAGTGAGTGAATGTGTGTAGATCTATGAGAGAGAATATGGGTGTTTCCAAGTGCTGGGTTGTGGCTGGAAAGGGCAGATTAGTTGGTGATTCACTCCTCTGTGGTGCCTCTGATAAATGAGGAAGTTGAAGGATAGCGAGTGAGTGTTGTCCATTGTAATGCTGAAACTTCAAGCCTTGGTGGAATCAGGAGAGCTGCTGAATCCTGGATGGTGTAGGACCTTTGGATTTCTGTAAAACAATATTTTAATGTTGAGTACTTTTAACCAATTAACATAAGTCATCAAATAGAATTACAGTTATAATTAATACAATTAAAATGTGTGTGTGTGTGTGTGTGTGTGTGTGTGTGTGTTTGGGGCAAATAGTATGTAATATAGGGAGTAGTTACCTTCTGCGGTTTCCGCTGCTGGTCCAATGAAACTGTCATGGAGCACTTCCTTCTTTCTGTCCCTTTTTGGGCCATTTCTTTAAAAGATGTTTCTGTGTTCTTCACCAAGTTTTCTAAGCAGCATCCTAAATGCAAAAAACATTTTGGTTACTTCATGTGTAAGTTTCCAAATGACATATTTTCAGCAATACAAGTTTCTTAAAGTCATCATGGACGCAAAACTATTTGGCACACAATGTAACAGTGTTTACTCACAAGCTGTGGCACTCCAAGAAGAAAAAACTGCTCCATTAGTTCTGCAAACCCCTCCATAATCTGTGCTCTGGAAAAGGGTGTTCATTCGGTTCTTGACTTATGAATATCTGGTGTCGCATTCCAGGTCCATCACAATCTGAGGTAGGAAGACAGCATTTTAGAGTGTGTAAATATGAATTTAAACCACAGAATTAATCTACCTTTGGCATCAAATGTATTGAACTGAACTTGCCTTGTGTTAAGTTCCTCAGAGTACAGTTCACTTCCTTTTCATCCCATTAATTTGTTTCATTTTGCAAGATGATAGATGAGCTCACCACTGAAATCCTTTCATTTTTAAATTTGTTTTGCAGACATTGCAACAAATCCTGTAGGCAAATTTACACTTTCTTTTAAAACATATTTTCTTTGCAGGACTTTTTAATAAGCAATGACCTTAATATTCTCACTGTACAAACAGCAGCAATAAGTAATAGAACATTTTTGTGATAAATATATTTCAGTACACAACAACCAAGTCTGACATATGCATGTTATAAAATACAATATTTACCAGGTGTCCTTGTTGATGATAATTGTGTCCATTATGGATGTAACGCATGTCCTTCTTTAAGCTGGGATCCTTCCTCTTCAAAGCTACTTGTGTCCTGCAGCCCAGGTTACAATACAATGTTAAAGTCTTTTATAATATTCATTTCATAATACTTAATACAGTTTGTTTAGAATTAAAAGCAATAATACATACCGAGCACAAGATTTACGATGCAGTTCAGTGTCCAGGCTGTTTGAAGAAAAGAAAGATATACATTAAAATATGAATTTTAAACTTATTTAGCACAATATATACATATATGTAGCCTATATTTAACAAGGTTCAACATTTCACAATACATTTAGCCTGCATGTTTGTATGTCCTTCATAAATAACACCTGATCTTTAATCTATGGATTATTAAAATATGTTTTGGCTTTGAAAGGTTTTAATAATACCCTTAGCAATTATTACTATAGCGCGTGCATAGACTCGGGCGGGCGCGTGCATAGACTCGGGCGGGCGCGAGCGCGGCATGTTCCCTTGAGGTTTTAATGCAGACTAACCGCCGTGTACACTACTTTACAGAGTTTAGCCCGAGTTAAACTGGGCTAAACTCACACACGAGCAAGCTGGAAGTACTCGTTTGTTCAAGGTTGGAGATAAAAACTGCACGAAAGCGGAAATCGGCTCATATGAAGTTACCATTAAAAGAGCGTGCACGCGCTTCACGCTGCCTCTCGGAGCTCGCCTTCAAATAACGCACCTGTTTTATTGTTATTGATGTTTTAATTAAAACTGACAAACAAATAAAGCGAAACTGTAACTTATTTCGAACAAAAAGCAGAGCAAAGTCAGCTTGACACAGATTCCTGAACCGAAGGCTGACGACAGAAATCCATCAGAAAGTTACAAGCACAGTATTAATCCATATTAACGTTACCCCTTATTCAGTCTGTCACCATATAAGACAAGGGAAGAGAAACAATACCCCGTAATACAAAATATTTCATTATTATAGTTTTAAAAGAGTAATAACGTACCTGAATGATGGAGCTGCAAAAGCGGAGTTCTCCTTTTCAAAAATTAACCGTCACTCTCCAGGCTCGTCACCACCAGTCCACCAATGAATGACGTCACCAGAGGGCTTTTTCATGATTATTAGTTTAAAATAATTTATTAAACCATAACAACAAACTGTACAGTCTGAATAAACTGGTTATTTAATTAATTTCACAAAATAATTTGTCAAAAAAATTAAATATTAAGCATATATAAATATTAGTTATATGGTAATGTACAAACCTGCATGAAACAAAAATCCCATCATACATTGATTAGGTTTTTGACCATAGCAGTCATTTTATTAGGTTTTGACTCAAAAAGCTTTGTCTCTCTGTGTTATAGCTTATTATTATTTATAATCTTTACTATTTAAATATGTCATAAATCTCACATTATAGAACCATTTTAATCAAAAAGGTTCTTTGCACTCAAAGGGTTCTAAATAGAACCATTTTTGGGGTAAAAGGTTCTACTGGCCAAGTATAGAACCCCAGGGTTCTATATAGAACCTCAAGGAACCTTTTTTTTTAAGAGTGTATTTAACAATTGAGCATTTTCTTTTACGTTTAATAACCTGACCCCAAACTTTTGATAAATATTGAAAACTACAATACAGTACCATTCAAAAAGTACCAAGTACCAAAAATACGAAATTAAGATTATTATTAAGGACATATTAAATTGTTCAAGAGTGAAATTTAACACATTTTTAATGTTAAAAACAAACAAATAAATAAATAAAGAAATAAATGCTGTTATTTTAAACTTTCTGTTCATTAAATAATTCAAAAAGCAAAGCGTATCATAGTTTCTACAATAAAATGTGAAGCAGGAAAAAAATTATTTCAACATTGATAGTTATGAGAATCTTTATTATTAGCATAGTCCCAATAATAATTGATCCTAATCGATCAGCAAATCAGCATATTATAATCATTTGACACTGAATACTGAAGAATTCAACTTTTCATATTTTTATTACATTACATTCAATAACAAAGCCCTTATTTCAAATTATAATAATATTTAAAATATTACAGATTTTATTTTCTATTAGATCCAATCAATGTAGTCTTGGTGAGCAGAAGAGGCTTCTTTTTTAAAAACATTTTTAAAATCTTGCTGATCCCATACCTTCTATATGCTGTATATGGGGCCTTTGCCTCTCTCTACCCCATGTCTTATCACAGGTACATGCAAGGTATTTCAAGGCCACGGGATGACCTTTGGTCTCAGATCTGGGATCTCCCCCACTGATATACCACAGTAAAGAAAAACGTGCATTAAAATCCCCTTTAGGTAAGATTTGAGTCAGTTGAAGTGTGAGATGAGAAAACCGTGGAGCCATGCACCAATTTCTACTACACAAAGGTGGGAAGTGTGCTCAGGTTTGCACAAACTGAAACTCTTCTTATTTCAGACAGTTACATAAAAGTTGGTCTGACAGACAGACTCTTTCCACAGGCAAAGGAAGAAATCAGTTGATATGAAGCATTTCTCTGAGAGGCAGGAAAGACGAGCATTGACAAAAATCTAAATATGTGGTTATTTTTAAAGTTGAGCAAAAAATAAATAAATGTGTAAGATAAAAAATATATATATTAAAACACATTTTATTTATTATTTACATGTGAAAACATTTCATTTATTTATACATTTAAATGTATTTATATATTTTATTTAAAATTACATCTATTTATTTATGTATTCATTCATTCACTCACTCATTCATTTATTTATTTCTATTAGCCCTCTTCTTTTTCAAATATTTAATATTTATAAAGTGATCTTTAACAGAGCAATGATATTTGCACAGTATTTCCCATATTATATTGTTTTTCTTCTGGAGAAAGTGTTATTTCCTGAAGTTTGGCTGGAATAAATGCAGTTTTTACATTTTTAATCATTTTTAATGCCAACATTGTTAGCTAGGGCGGGGCAATTAATCGAAAAAACATCAAAATCGACATTGAGAGCCTACAATCGATCAAATTTTTCAAGGTCAATTATTTCAATTATTTTCCCTACCGCATGTGGAGCTGTGTTTTTGTTTATACTTCTGCGTGAAGCGCAAACGTATTGTCCAGCACAGCCTTCATGCAGTCTATACGGTACGTCTCCATTCACTTTGAAGCCACATTTGATCTCTAGTCAAGCCTTACAGTACTTTGCACTACACTGACGATGATCGGAAGCTGCGCCAGAGATGCTTTGAGATGGCATATTTTGCATTACAATTCAAATATTATTTACATTAAAATATTTGTTTACAGAAGATGCAAGAAATGCAGTTATATTATAATGCTATAAAAAATATATATATTTTCAAGATATACGTTATTTTACTTAGAAGAGATATGCCTTATTTTCTATTTTTAATATGAAAAACATTAAAAAATATTTTATTTTGTTTGCAAAAATGCAAGTTGGTAAAAAAAGTGAATGTTTGTTTTAGGCAATGTGTGTTTTAATTTCAGCTGTTCAACATTGATGTTCAATAAATAATCACAGATAGATACAGTAGATATTAGATAGTGTGTGTTTCCATCAATTACAGTGATTTCTAAAGGATCATGTGACTCTGAAGACTAAAGTAATGAAGCTGACAATTCATCATTAAAATCACGGGAATAAATTATTAAATGAAATTATTATTTTCCTTTTCAAACTGGTATTTTATAGTGCATTAACATTTCAATATTTTACAATTTGTACTGTATTTTTGATGCAGGATGAGCTTATTTTAAAACTTATTTTATTTTAAGTGTGTTTCCTTATTTAAATACTATATATATATTAGGGCTGTCCAAAAATTAATCGTGATTAATCACAT
>CAIGQQ010011173.1:11621391-11634310 GCA_903798035.1 Danio albolineatus | reverse complement strand
TTTTTTTTTTCTCAAAACTTTGATGCAGTACCATACCATACAAACAGTATCAAAACTAATAAAATTAAGTAGTAAATCATCATATTCTAATATTTTGACAGAAGTTATGAAGCAGAAAAAAAAATCTGTTTAAATAAATTGAGTTTGAATCAATTGTATTTTAAACGTAAATAAATGCAGGCTTGGTAAGCTTAAAAAAGGTGCATTTAGACAGCATGTAAGATTCACACCAGTGACAGATTGACCCTGACTATTGGTAGAAATCTAAAGAGCCCTTTTCTGATGTCATGCATGGCTATTACCCACATCCTGTACTGTACATTTAAAAGCTGACTTCAGATCAGTTATCAGAGAGTTGAATCTATTTTGAGGGTGGTGAGAAAATACACAAGCGTACCTGAAGCCCCTGCAGTCACAGGCCTGGTTAACACTGACATCAGCAGGACTTCTTTTTTTTTTCTTTGTGCTCTTTTTGAGTAAGTGTTGGACAGTTTGATCAGACTGTGACACCTTCCCTGTCGCATTCCTGGAGTGACTCACTTCCTGCTGCTCTGCATGTGCTGCACATGTGCTCTGAAACTGACTGTGTGTGCGTGTGTGATCTGCTAATACCAGTAGATGAATTTATGCATGAGTACACTTGAACACGCACGTCTTCTCTTTCTTTCTTTGTTTTCTCTTTGATTTATGGAAGAACTGAAGTATATTTCAAGCGACAGCATTTTATCTCTCAGGTTATGTTTTGGGAGCAGCAAAGTGGAAAATCTAGTATCACATAACTAACTTTTTATTTATTTTTTGTTCATATACTGTATGATAGTATTTGGGGTGCCACGGTAGCGCAGTGGGTAGCACAATCGCCTCACAGCATGGTCACGTGGGTTTCCTCTGGGTGCTCCGGTTTCCCCCACAGTCCAAAAAGCATGTGGTATAGGTGAATTCGGTAAGCTAAATTGTCCGTAGTGTATGAGTGTGAATGAGTGTGTATGAATGTTTCCCATGGGTTGCAGCTGGAAGGACATCCACTGTGTAAAACATATGCTGGATAAGTTGGCGGTTCATTCTGCTGTGGCGACCCCAGATAAATAAAGGGACTAAGCCGAATAGAAAATGAATGATCGTATTTGTGAAAAACACTCAAATGTTAGAGTGGGCTTTCTTCAGGATGCAGTGCACAATGGAATGGTGTAAAAAACTGTGACCCTGGAACACAAAACCCGTCTTACTTTGCATAGATATGTTGTGGGCAGTAGCCAAAAATACATAGTGTTGGACACAATTATCTACAAAATCCAATACAAAATCATTTGAATATTAATTAAAGATGTTGTTCCATGAAAGCATTTTGTACATTTCCTGAAACTGCTAAGCTGCTGAGCACTTCATTTGGACAACTTTAAAGGTGATTTTCTCAATATTTAGATTTTCTTAAACTCTCAGATGCCAGATTTTCAAGCAGTTGTATCTCGACCAAATGTTGTACTTTCTACACAAACCATACATAAATGGGACAATATTTTTTCACATTTCACAAAGTGAAGTTTATTCATAAACTAATTTCGAGAGGATCACGTGCAGATGATTGCTTGCAGGTGGTCCCGCATTATTCAATTTATGATTCACCAATCAGACAATTCCTAAGCCACTATATATACCCTAAGTTCCATATCACAGCCATCTTCATTTTGAAGAATCCCCCTTTCCACCCCTACTCCTCCTCCTTCCTAGATGGGTGGCACGGTGGCCCAGTGGTTAGCACTGTTGCCTCACAGCAAGAATGTCACTGGTTCTAGTCCTTACCAAGCCAGCTGACGTTTCTGTGTGGAGTTTACACGTTCTCCCCGTGCTCACGTGGGTTTCCCCCGGGTTCCCTGGTTTCCTCCCATCGTCCAAAAACATGCAACTTAAGCTAATTGACTAATCCAAATCGGCACCATAGACATGCTTCTAGTAAGTAGTTATCTTTTCAAAGCAATAACTATCTGTTCATTAGCTACCCACAGGGGAGTTTTCGAGATCTACCTGAGCTCAAACTCTCCTCTCGCCTTGCAAATGGGAGGGAGCCCCGGGCTCGAGGATCTTATGAGCTCAGGGCTCTCTCCCGGGACAGCATGCCAAACAAGCTTTATAATCAATCATCAGCCAAGTGTGAACTCATGAAATCTAGTTTTAAAACAGATTTTGTAACCCAGGGTCTCATTTTCGCTATAAATACAAGAATGTTTTTTTTTTAATCAAGAGTTTATTATTATTTATGGACTTCTATCTTTTATATTATGGACTTGTGAAGCTCGACATCATTGGATTTTGATTTGCTCTTCAGTGTTTGGGCTTTCCGCAGTGCATTTGCATTACACTGAACTGAACTAAACTGACTGTTAAAACTGGACTGAATCGGTTTTAATTTACTAGAACTTCATCTGCATTAAGCTGCTTTGACAGTGTCTACATCGTAAACTCTCTATAGAAATAAAGATGAATTGAATTATTAGTTGCATGTTAAAGTATTCTACTTAATTTGTTACAATTATAACATGTAGTATATAGTTTTTTTTATTTTTTATTTTGTCAAAATAGAGCATCATTTGAACAGTTATTGACCTAAACAAAGCTATAAGCTTTATTGGTATCTGATTTAATTTTGTGCCTGTCTGTCTTTTTTCTGTCTCTCTCTCTGAGTTTCGAGCTTATGCGACGGGGGATCTGTTACAGTGTAGACAGACGCCAGACAGACCCATACGTTATTACTCTCTCTGTGTGTCTGTTTGCAAGGGTCTGTCAGCACTACCGGAGAGGCCGCCCTCCTCTACACACACACACACACACACACACACACACACACACACACACACACACAAACCCATCGACCTCGTCTCTCTCAGCAGGAAAACATTCTCTCAGCTCCGCCTTTACCTCCACCTCCCTGACTCAATCCCTGCAAACTCCACCACTTTACTTTCCATACTGGTACCTCTCCTTCTCATTTTATCTCTATTCCTCCAGCACTTCCTTTTCCTCTAACTCAGCATCCTTTTCTTTTTTTTTTTGCTCTTGCCCAAGCAGGGCCGGTTAAACTGGTCAGTTGACCTCTGGGTTGCTTGAGCGCTCATGACCCAGACTGTGTGTTTTCAGTCCACTATTTCTGTTCACATCCATGCGCTTCAGTTCTGTGATGTGGAAGCTGCATTTCCCTTAACTTGACCTCTAAGGTCATGACCTTCAGGATCAAAGGTTGAAGGTGACCTCCTACTGACCTTCCTCTGTGGCTTAAACTTCTGCTTTCCTTCTTCCTACCGATCCACTTCCTTCTATGCAGGAAACCGACAGTTCATTCCTCCAGTGAAGCCCAGTTTATGTTGTTTTGAAAATGTACAGCCTTATTAATAGAGCTTTAATGATTATGGCATATGCTTAATGATATATTGTCTAAGAATTAATTGTGATTTATAGTGATTAACTGTCTGTTTTAGGTATTCGATGATTTATTGTCTCCTTTTGGGGGCTTTAGTGGTTAATTGTGTTTTATCATACATCTTTCTGTACTTTTTGCACTAAATAATTGTGATTTTATTTTATTTTGTGTATATTAACCCTTGTGCACTGTTCGGATTTACTACCCTTTAGTTATGTTCGGGATGAAAACATCCACTACATTTAACTGCTGTAAAAATTCATCAGATTAATATTTTTCATATTTTGTTTGCATAAATCTGTTAATCAACCTCAGTCCTGATCAAAACTACTAAACTGACTATAAAATTACAGGATTTTAACTCTTTAATTGCTAAGTTCACAAATGATATCACTGATTTGGTTAAAAAAAACACACACACAAAATTACTTATTTTCAATATAAAAAGTATTTGTGGACTGGATTTTTTTTTACCTTTTATCACAGTCTTGGACATGTGAACGATTAGTAACAACATTGGCTTTGATGCATTGTTAGATTTTCTTATTTACTGTTGGTGGCTGTTTTTGCCTCCTTGACTTCCATTATAACCACATTTGATGGTGCATAAATACACCAGTCTTTGTTTTTGTTTACTCCATGTTGTTCTTAGAGCTGAGATTTTCTCAGACATATCAATGTAAGTGTGCAAAGGTCACTTTCACAATCTCACAGACATACATACACATACACTTTAGTTTTCTGTTATACTCCATATAAAATCCAGAAACAAAGCTTTTTTTTTTTTTTTTTTTTTTTTTTTTTTTTTTTAAAATCCTAAAAAAAAGTTTTTTTTTTTTTTTTTTTTTCTTTTTTTTTTTGCACAGGCCTATCAAAAGGGTTAATGGTGCCAACTAATGATCATCAATAAAAAGTACAAATTTGACCTCTTCCCAACAAGGAAAACCACCAACAATCAAAAATGCATGATTATATGGTGTCATGGGTTTGTAAAAAAACAGAACAAATTGGTTATAATGGAAGTCAATGGGGAAAAAACAGCCACCAACAGTAAATTAGGGAGAATAAATGAAAGTCAATCAAATACAATGCATCAAAGGTAATGCTGTTTCACATGTCCATGTGGGTTAAATTCAAAGCATTTTCTCAAAATAAGATTTGTCACTAAAAATCATTCTGCTAGCTGAAACATAGAAAAGGTTATGGCCAAATTAAGACTCAAAATCGCCCCAGTGTGGAAGAAAGCATCCCCAATAGTGCATACGTGTTAATTGTATTAAATTGTATGCATTAGTACAGTGGTCCTCAAACTTTTTTCACCAAGTACCACCTCAGAAAAAAATGTCTCTCCAAGTACCACCATAATAAACAGTATTGAAATATAGTAGCGTAGCAGGCGTAATTAAGCAGCTACAGCCCTACGCAGTTCAAAAACGTCACAGATTAATTCTTATTATTATGAATATTTACTATTAAAATTATTTATCAGCCACTTTAAACATTCTAAATAGTTTGATTGGAGAAATTAGAAATCAGATCTGCTTACTGTCCATTAAAGAAGACTTTGTGTGTCAGAAAAGCAAGTGATTCAACTATACCTGTCAACATAGGGATATAAAAATACAGGATACGCCCCCAACAACTCTTACAAATACAGAGAGGAAAATAGCTTCAAATGAAAGAATACATAACATTTGAAAATTGAAAATAAAATCACTGATCACTTTTGTGTTTTCGTACAAATCAAAGGGTTAAAAGTGTGTTCATTTTTTAACTTTAATTATTCAGCGATTCCTCCACGTACCACTAGAAGTAAGCCAGCGTACCACTACTGGTACACGAACCACAGTTTGAGAACCACTGCATTAGTACATTTTGGGGTTTGCAAAGAGGCTGTAACGACTCGTTTTTTTTACCATGACTTGATTTTACCATGAATTGTTTATTAGACATAAAGTGCAAATCATCAGACTCTTTTTGTTTCATTTTGCCAGGGTTGAACAGTAAAATTGATCGTGTTTTATAACTAAATCATTGTCACCTTTGATTATTATGGAATGGGACAATCAAAATACTACACTAAACAAGTTATCAATTGCTTTTAACCTCTCCAAACCTCTTATCAATCAGCATTTCAGGCCTAAATGACTCCCCCGCCTCCAAATGAATCTACTATAAGAGTTAAAGTATTTAAAGCTTTTAAAGGTGACTATAGTCTCTTTTCCCCTTTTATAGTCGGTGTACAGTAGGCCTTTTCATGGTGGAAAAACTTTAGCAGACAAAATATCATTAGTGCAGGATGTGTGCGAATGAGTTCAGTGTGTGTCTGCAAAAAGGACATGAGTAATGTTTTTTCTCTCTTCTAGCTAACTAGCATTTCCTCCACTTCATGTAATATGTAGTCTAGAAGAAGGCTAATTATCTGTGATTTGGCTGCATATGATTTGGTAAATCAATATCAGTGACATCTGATTTTATTAACGAATGAAACAAAACCCTTAGCAAAAACATGTATGCATCCATACTTGACTGTCAAAATATTGGCCGTCTTTGCTGCCTCTTATCTCGTGTTTGAGAAACATGATCAGTGTTTCATTACATATTTATTCTATTGAGTGATTTGCATCTCAGAGAAAGAAGTTATGACAAATGATTACAAGTCATTTCCACTTCCAGTGATTGACTTTCTCTATTCTGGTCATCTATTCTCAGATTTTCATGTCCCATGCCATTCTCTCTCTTGCAGAATTCAATCAGACACAATCTGTCCCTGCACAGTCGCTTTGTGCGCGTCCAGAATGAAGGAACAGGGAAAAGCTCTTGGTGGATGCTGAACCCAGAAGGGGGAAAGAGTGGCAAATCTCCACGCCGGCGGGCCACCTCTATGGACAACAACAGCAAGTTCACAAAAAGCCGTGGACGAGCTGCCAAGAAAAAGGTCAGCTGAGGGAACAATCTGCACGGTCTGCCAAAATATGAATGTGGTGATTTAAACCAATTCACCAATCACAATTGTTTAAATCCTTATCAATAAAACCATCAACTCTTGAATCAACATTTGTTCTGCATCCAGACATGCCTATAGTAGATGCATCCTCTTTTTATTTTTGGTTTGCTACTATACTGTTTAAGCCACCTTTATGGTTTGTTTCCATGCTACAGTAAAGTATAGTGCGCATTTATTACCACTGTTAAAGCTACCAAAATTTTCAACCGTACCTTACCCCTTTTTTGACATCCTTTCCAAGGGATACCTAGCACAACAGTATCAAAATATGGTACCAAAACGGCGGAGCTATACTTAGTGCTGAACACTATTGGTTTATTGTGAATTTGTGAATCATAATCAGTGCATGCAACATGACAAGGAAACGACAACACAGGACACAGTGTTTTTAAACACACAGCCAATAGTCTCTCTATTTATGCAGCTTGTTGAGCGTCAACATTTCAAACGATGAACTTGAGTTTGCAAAAGATGCAATATGTGAACAGCCTGTGCACCTTTCTTTGAAGCAAGAACACTATGTGTAAACCATGGCTACAAAGTAAGGGTACTGTTGTTGGCAGTGAAAATGTAAGCCCGATCAGGATGACCCATTCTGTACTGAACTGTACCACTAAGTGGAAACTGGACATTATGTTTTTTGACCAGATCGCTGTTGGTGTTCACTTTGAGATGATGAATAGTTGTGTTCCTTTCAGTGTACGCATAATATAAAAATGTAATTGGCTACAAGCACCAATATGGACGTTTTGGCTGATACTGAGAACTCTTTATATTGGAAGCCAATAACCAATATTTATAATTTGGCAATTATAAATATTGACAGTCTTTTTCTGTGCTGGGTGACACGGTGGCGCAGTGGGCAGCACAATCGCCTCACAGCAAGAAGGTCACTGGTTCGAGCCCCAGCTGGATCAGTTGGCATTTTTGTGTGGAGTTTGCATGTTCTCCACGTGTTAATGTGGGTTTCCTCCGGGTACTCTGGTTTCCCCCACAGTTCAAAGACATGCTCTAAAGGTAAATTGCCTGTAGTGTATGTGTGTGAATGCAGTAGTGTATGGGTGTGTCCCAGTGATGGGTTGTGGCTGGAAGGGCATCTGTTGCGTAACACATATGCTGGATAAGTTGGCGGCTCATTCCGCTGTGGCGACCCCTGATTAATAAAGAGACTAATCCGAAAAGAAAATGAATGAATGATTTTCTGTGCCTGATTACAAAAACAGAAAATAAGGAAACATCAAGATCTTCATTTTCTCAAAATCATTTACAAAATGCAATTCTGAAATGCTGGAAAGCACCAGTAAAAATCCTCACAGCCGGTAGCATACATCTGAAGTAGATCAAGCAGTGAAAATAATCCATAATGGATCAGCTGATAATTTATATTTTATCTGACTGATAAAATATTTAAAAATAAGCACTTCTTGTCCAATAACAATGTGGCTCCTGATATATTTGTGTAATGTATATCAGTGCAAAAACGTGATACAGTTTATTTTCATGCTCTTTTCTTTTGCATCTACAGATGTCGTTGCAGGGTGGTCTAGACGGGGGTTCAAACAGTCCTGGTTCTCAGTACCCAAAATGGCTCGGCAGCCCCAACTCTCACAGCAATGATGACTTTGAACCCTGGGGCAACTTTCGTACACGTGCCAGCTCTGATGCCAGCACTCTCAGTGGCCGCCGCTCGCCCTTTCTCCCTGAGGAAGATGAGGCAGCTGAGGTCCACATTGGCTACCCAGGCACCAAACTGGGTGGCCCCCTTCCTAGCCTATCCGAAGTGGCGGGTCACCACGGTTCTGAGAATATGATGGACAATCTCTTAGATAACCTCAACCTCATCTCACCCAAAAATACCACACAGGGCAGCCAAGAAGCCCAGACCACACTATCCTCACCCATGATGCAGGGCAGCCCCGGGTACCCGTCCTACAACTCTCCCAATATGGGTCCACAGCCCCAAGTCCAACAGGACTATCGGAAGTGCCTGTATGGGCAAGGTGGAGTGGGTGGACTGAATCCCATCGCCATACCGACTTTATCAGACAGTAAACCAGGAGGATACGGGCCATTTGTGGGTCAGTACAACTGCGCCCCAGGGCTACTAAAAGAGTTGCTTACCGCAGATGCAGATCCAAGAGGGGAGCTGATGCAGTCTGGAGAAGGGCAACCGGTGCTACCGAGCTATGCTAGTCAAGGACAGATGGGACAAGGTGGCAAAATGATCGCTCATCCTCACTTACATGCGCACCCACGTTCACTTCATCAATTGCCCTCACCAGCAATGGGTATGAACGGATGTGCAATGTTGCCCCACGGGCATCCTGTTCGACTGAGTAGCATGAAGCCACAACCTCACCTGCCTCATCACACTCATCTGGGTAGAGGCGGAGGTGAGGCCGGGATGCCAAGTTACACCAACGGCAATGGTTTCCACAGGCATGGAGCGGTTGCTCACCACCATCACAGCCACCCAGAGCGGCTGCCCAGTGACTTGGACGACATGTTGATCGACCAGTTGGACGTGGAGTGTGATGTAGAAAGAGTCCTTCACGATACACTCATGGATGGCGATGCTTTGGATTTCAACTTTGACCCCATGAGCAGCCAGCAGAGTTTCACACACAGTGTCAAGACCAGCACACATAACTGGGTATCTGGATAAACATGTCATCTGCTGTTTAAACACATACACAGGCTGGTCTGACTTCATTATTACAAATGTGTGTGAATATATATGTAAATATGTCAGACATATAGCAGGTCAATCGACGGTTGACTAGTACAGACTAAATGCTGTTGGTCACACCAAAAGGCAACTAATATTCAAGAGAGATTTCAACCTTTCGTTTTCATAAATTAAAACTACTACTAGTGAAAATAAAACTAAAGTATGAATTAAGAATAAATTAAGCATAACCCTGAAGCGTTGAAGCCCCTTTGAAGCAGTTCTGACATTATCACAATTGTGACTTAATTTCTGTTAGTTGTGATTCGGTATCTTGTGATTGGTGAATTTGTCACAAATACAACTTGTAGAGTGTACTCACACTAGACTCTCCGAACTGTGCCAGGGCTCGTTTCCCAGTTTGTTTGACAAGTGTAAGGGCGTACTCACACTGTGTACAGTTGCCTTTAACCAGGCCGAAGCACACTTGTCCCCCCTTCCATCTCTCCCGACGGCCCGCACTCACATTGCATTTGGGCTTAAAGCCTGCATGAATTTGGAGGTTTGCTGAAGGTGCAGCTGTCGTGCAGTGAAGTGTTTGTGTCTTTAATAATCTACAACAGTTTGTGCTCATTAAACAGTAAGAATGATTAATAAATCCATATGAATCCAGTCCCCTAAAGTCGTGTCTCGTCTTCAGTTTCGGGCTCAGGCGCGCTTTACACGCTTTATGCTCTGGCACACCTCTTCCAACCGTGCCAGGGCCGGCCAACAGAACCTCGCCTGAGCCCGATTCAGAGCACTCACACTTCTCAAACGATCCAGGAAACGGACCTAGGCACAGTTCGGATAGCATAGTGTGAGTCCACCTTAAGTGCTCTGAGTTGTGCCCAGGCCCAGTTTAGCTGGGTGGTTGGAAGACGTGTGCCAAAGCACAGTTCAGTTGGGCTGTACGCTTGTAGTGTGAATGCAAAGCACGCCTGAGCCCGAAACCAAAGATGCGACATCACTTATAAGGCACTGTTTCACATGGATTTATTAAACATTTTCAATGAATGCGAACTGTCATAGTTTTTTAAAGATACAAACCACCTGCTGCTAGACAGCTGCACCTTCAACAAACCTCCTAATACATGCAGCATGAGGAATTTTATGATATTAAAATGAGTGTCAAAAGTTGCGGATCTGTTAGGGAAAATATTTGACTGCGTGTCACTGCATCTTGAACAACAATAATACAGAAAGATATAACTAAAGCATTGGCCACTGTACTGAGCGAGAGCGCTTCTTCTCTTTTAAACTGAACAGTTACATCATCGATGATGTAAGCGTGCTCCGGCTCGGAAGGTAAAATGCAGTGTGAGTGCAGGTCGTCGGGGACGAAGGTAGAGGGGATAATCAAAGCAACTGTACCTAGTGTGAGTATGCCCTAACCCTGGTCAAAATGATTACATTTATTTTCTGCCAAAAATCATCGAAGTAAAGATCATGTTCAATGAAGATATTTTACCAATTTCCTACTACAAATAAATGAAATATATTTCAAATTAAGCTGAGAACATAATGTGGACAACTTTAAACCCTCAGATTGCAGATTTTATTAATTTTATCTCTACAAGATATTGTCATTTCCTAACAAAAAACTGTTTAAATCAATGGAAAGCTTTTTCACGATTCTCATTGCGTTTCCCAATATATTTAATATATTTTATCTCTCAGAATTGCAACGTTTTTCTCTCTCAGTTAAAATAGGGCCTTTTTTCCTCATTTCTTTCTTGTCTCTCTCTCTCTGAAATATGTGCATACACCTCATAAACTGTTTACCTCAGCCAGAACCAATCAGCAGAGGCCAGTGAATGGTCATTACTGATTTACAGTACATTGTTCCAGTGGACTCCACGATAGTCAGGAATCATAATCTGCTTTTTGTTAGTCAGACTGTAAATATATGAAGCCTGGCGTATCAAAAATAACCATGTCAGACACTCACAAACATGACTATTATTATTTTTTTCCAAGTTGTCTTTAAATTTGCCACTGTAGGTCACTAAAATATTTTCAGGGCAGAACTGTGTGTCATGTCTACTGGAGTACTGTGTAACGTCTGGTGTAGTGTACATTATAGTTATTGTCATTTCAGGGTGCTGAATGAATGCGTTTTTGTACAGAGATGTATATTTTTGTTGTACTGATGGGACGGTAAATGAAATGTTTATATTTGTACATTTGTAAGCTTCTTGCTGCTTCTTTGAAATGCTATCAAAATGACCCATCACAGATTTTAAAGGTGTAAAATAATCTTTTCCTTGTGGCCTTGTTTGCTGTATATATCATACAGATTTTCTCAAACTGCTGGATGGAAATATTTTAGTGTACAGCATACTGTATAATAATATGTACTTTGTGCCTTCTCCTCAGAAACTGGCATTTTGGGTCACCAAGTTAAGACTATTTCTGATCAGCTGAGATATATAAGCAGAATGTTAATAGTAAATGAACATCTGATTTTTTAATGACATGATATGGTTAATTCAAACATAACCCTAAGAAAATCTCATGATATTCATGATTCAAGAATTAATATTTGTAAATCATTTATTTGTGCCCTGCAAAATGTTTAAAACATAAAAAAATTATGTTTTCCCTACAGTTTTCTTTTGCCCTTTTCATCAACTTTTATATTTTTATTACCTATTGACCGCAAGGGTGAAACTAAGCAAATCTAAAATCACCAGAAGGCACTTTTACTTAAGACTAATTTAGCTCTGAGGATGTCTGGTTAAAGGCCTCATTAAATTGTTGCAGCATTTATGTATTTGACGGTGAATATAGAATGATTATGTGTAATTTATAATTGCTGCCTGTGAGTTTTTGTTTTAACGTCGTACACACACACATACACGGGCACACACACACACACACATTTGTGCAGCTGCACCTCTACAGAATATTTAATGTTTTGAGATTTTCGACATGTAAGAGATTTTCTATCCAAATGGCGAGGTGTACAATGAAGGTTTGTAAATTATAAACAATATTTTAAACATATGCATATATTTTTAACAGATATTAAACAACTCTCTGCATTTTATATTCATTTTAGACTGTCCATAAATATTAAAAGTTTGCATTTGTTTGTGTGTTTGTTGTCTGATTATGTGTACATGATATCAAGTATCACTAACTTTGTGAGTTTCTGAGGTTTTGTTAGATTGTTTGGATCTTTTGGTATGTAAATAGCACTGATTTTGTCTTATTTAACAATCAGAAAATGTCATTTAGTTTGACTCTAATTTTGCAATGGATGAGTTTGTTTTAAATGTGTCAGTGAAGGTTGTTTTTTTTTTGTATTGTTTTGTGATGGGAATTGTTTTCACACTGTAGCTGATTGTACTTTAGAAACATACTGTACACTCATCGTACTGTCCTTGTCAGAACCACATGCTTTTTTAGAATGGAGGAAGTGCCTGATAATATTGTAATGCGATGAAGAATTGATTTTAATTTAACAAAAGGAAAAATGCAGCTGTTATATGAAGCCATAATTGTATATAAAGGTATGAAAACATTAAGAGTCTGTCAGACTTGTTTATTGATATACGTTTGTATGAGTGAGAGTGCATTTAGCTTATATGTGTCTAGTTAAATTTTTATTAATAAATAATTTATTTTTTAAAGATGAGGACGATTACGAATCGGCATTACAATCCTTTTTTTAAAAAGGCGATCATTGCTGTTGAGGATTCAACTGTGAATCATTAATGATTCGCTGAATGAGCCTTAATGAATCGGTTGATTCAGATCGCACAGTATTATATATATATATATATAT
>CAIGQQ010011173.1:11606473-11620991 GCA_903798035.1 Danio albolineatus | reverse complement strand
GCAGTTGAAGTCAGAGTTATTAGCACCCCTTTTAAATATTACAATTTTTTTTTATCAAATGATGTTTAACAGAGCAATGACATTTTCACAGTTTGTCTGATAATATTTTTTCTTCTGGAGAAAGTCTTATTTGTTTTATTTCGGGTAGAATAAAAGCCTTTTTTAATTTTTTAAAAACTATTTTAAGATAAAAATTATTATTTGTTATACAATAACTTGTCTATTTACCCTACCCTAGTTAACCTAATTAAGCTAGTTAAGCCTTTAAATGTCACTATAAGCTGTATAGAAGTCTTGAAAAATATCTAGTAAAATATTATTTACTGTCATCATGGCAAAGATAAAATAAATCGGTTTTAAGAGATGAGTTATTAAAACTGTTATGTTTAGAAATGTGTTGAAATAAACAGGGGGCTAATAATTCTGACTTCAACTATATATATAATTATATTTCTAAAGGAGCTGTCCACCCTGGTTTCATTTTCATCATCCAGGTAATGTAGATGTTAGACTGAAGCGGCTAATATTAATTTACAATGATGATAGGCAAAGGGTTGCTGATGAACTGCTGAAAGATTTCACTGCCTTTGTACACCCTCCCTTCTTCATTCATTCATTCATTCATTTTCTTGTCGGCTTAGTCCCTTTATTAATCCAGGGTCGCCACAGTGGAACGATCTGCCAACTTGTCCAGCATTTGTTTTACGTAGCGGATGCCCTTCCAGCTGCAACCCATCTCTGGGAAACATCCATACATTCTCATTCACACACATACACTACGGACAATTTTAGCTTACCCAATTCACCTGTACCACATGTCTTTGGACTTGTGGGGGAAACCGGAGCACCCGGAGGAAACCCATGCAACCACGGAGAGAACATGCAAACTCCACACAGAAACACCAGCTGACCCAGCTGAGGCTTGAACCAGCAACCTTCTTGCTGTTAGGCGAACATGCTACTTACTACGCCACTGTGGTGCTCCCCTTTCTTCATGTGTTCAATAATTTTTCCCTGTGTAATTTCATTTGATCACAAGTTCGTTTTGTTTCCTTTGCATATATGGATTTATTTGGTTATTACAAACATCTGACGTAAATTTCAAGTCAACAAAACCTTTAAAATCATGTTTTCTGAGAAATACAGTGACATTCAACACTTATTTCCCCCTCTGTACAGTATGTATGATGAAAGTTGTCTATGCAACTTATGCTCTTCAATATATGTTAATAATAATAAAAAGTAAGGAATTGCTAACGTACAAATTCCTCAATTAACCTCTAATCAACCAATAATCTGAATATAAAAGATGAAAAATTAATCATTTTATTTATGTGGCTATGGAGCACAATCCAGTCTTATGTTGCATGGATTTAGTTCTGACAAGAACCAAAAATATATTGTTTTGGTCAAAATTATTGTTTTATTGCTTATGCTTAAACTAATTCGAAAATTAAGTACAGATCATG
Organism: Danio albolineatus; assembly: GCA_903798035.1. NCBI lineage: Eukaryota > Metazoa > Chordata > Actinopteri > Cypriniformes > Danionidae > Danio > Danio albolineatus. The sequence goes on along the minus strand of CAIGQQ010011173.1, from coordinate 11,619,522 downwards.
TTCCATGGTAACATTTTGTAAATTTCCTAAATATGCTGGCAGCTAGCTCTCTGCAGCTCATGGTCACCCACTGAAGCTAAGCAGGACTACGCCCGGTCAGTACCTGGATGGGAGACCACATGGGAAAGCTAGGTTGTTGCCGGAAGTGGTGTTAGTGAGACCAGCTGGCCTGCGGTCTGTGTAAGTCCTAACGCCCCAGTATATTGATGGGGACTCTATACTGCTCAGTGAGCGCCGTCCTTTGACACCGAAGTCCTGACTTTCTGTGGTTGTTAAAAATGCCAGGATGTCCTTTGAGAAAGAGTAGGGGTTTAACACTGACATTCTGGCCAAATTTGCCCACTGGCCTCTGTCCATCATGGCCTCTTAACCATCCCCATATCATAAATGGCTTCATCACTTTGACTCCTCTACATCAATCAGCTGATGTGATGTTGCAATAAGGCTGCCATCACTTCATCCAGGTAGATGCTGCACACTGGTGGTGGATGAGGAGATCCCTCCTAAAAAGTGTGTAAAGGGCTTTGAGTGTCCAGAAAAGCACTATATAAATATATAAAAGGAATTATTATTATTGTTGTAGTTGTTGTTGTTGTTATTATTATTGTAAGTATCTCAAAACACAAATTTTCATTAGTATTATGAATGAGAGGGGTCTAGCTGCAGGCTAGGTGTAGTGAAATCTGAGCTGCATCCAATGCTTTTTAATGGGCTTACCTAACCCCACCCCTACCCCTACCCCTCACAGTGACGTCACTCGCTCCATTGAGTGCATTGTGACAATGCAACGTGAGAGATGCAGTCTCAGCTTGCATCATAAAGGCTGCATCCTGATACTGTTGATATGGACTGCTAAGAACTGAATTAGAACAAATTTAAAGGCAATTTTCTGAATATACTTTGATTTATTGCAGTTTCCAGGTTTTTTCAAATAGTTGTACATCGACCAAATATTGTCCTTTCCAAACAAACCAGTCTCTCTCTTTTGTGCATTGTTTTATATTTTAAATCAGTATTTAACCTCCTAGGGCTTAATGGCCACATATGTGGACAGCACATTTTAGCTCTTATGTCCACAATTGTATTCTTTGTATGTCTCTAACAAAATATAAAACATTCAGTGTCATCCTGCAACTGTTTTGTAGCATATAAAATACCCCAAACACTATTTTTAGCTGTCCAAAATGGGCAAAAAAAATTTTTTTTACTTTCTGATAGTCAAAACACGTTAAAAAAATGTGTGCATGTGTTATTAACCACGAGTCCACATATATGGACATAATTTTTCTCTAAAAGTAAATCATATCAAAAGATAATAATTTATGCTAATAATTTAGATTCCAATAAGCCCAAATAGCAAAGAGAAATAAAAAACACATGCAAAAAAACAGCTTGGGCCTTAAGAATAAATAAAGCTTTGCCGGTTTCTCTTTACACTTTTAAGTGGTCCGTATTTGTTGAATAATGGTAAATAGTGTACTTTCATCTTGTATACTTGCATATAGAATTTTGTGTGTATATGAAAATTGTATTTTTTTTTATCTCTAGTGTGTATTTTTTAATTTAGATGTCAGCCTATTCCCACACTTCCTGCTTAAATTTAGTAAACACACTGTCTGCGTTTCTTCCATCATCTGTTTATTGCAGCCATGTGGCACATAAACTGTACATTTGGAGTTTCAGTGTTCTTCTGTGTTGAAATTAAACAAACCCAAACTGAAATGTTCAACAGAACGTTACATTTTCAGCTCAGCACATTAAAGCCCCGATCTCTGGCTCTCATTAGTTTTGCCTCTCTCGTTTCACTGTCCGTCTTTTACTTTTTCTCTCTTTTACACACGCTCACAGTTTGGGTTGGACTTATGCTGATGAGAGATCCAATCTGTTTCTGGGTCTGCATCTCCTCTGGCGCTGTAGGAAAGTCTTGTTAAGCTGTGAAAGTGGAAGAAAACTCATGGCGAATGCTAACAGCTTTGATTCATGGGAAATATAAAGAGAACCGAGAGCCGTTTAGTTGTGAGAGGCACAAATATGATTATTAGCCAGTATCTTAGATCCGTCTCTGCTGTGAGTTCATTACGGTTGCTCGGCTGTGCGTTGGAGATGATGGTAATATTGTGATTGCGGTTGCCCTTAATGGCCTTTGGGTTAATTCGTTATGAGATGGGAATCAATCCATTGAGGCGAGATCAGAAAAATATTCGTTATTACCTGTTTATTTTGGCATGATCATTACATTAAAAATAAAAAAGCCAATAAAAAAAACTTTTCTCAAGGGAAATGCTGTATTGCAAGAAATATTCCTATTGCACTACTCAACAGCAATATTGCATATTTCTCCACTATCGTGCAGCCCTACTTAAAGGGTCATGAAACCCCCCCTCTTTTGGTTCAAGTGCTTATATAAACACTATAATTGAGGAGGACTTCTCATCTCCCCAATCCCAGGGTCTGAATGCCCTGCTAGTAATCTGATGAATTTTTAACATAGGCGAACACAGCAACGAGGATATAGCTGATGTGTCTGAATGGTAACGAACTCAACTGATAAAAGACGAAGTCTGCTGTTCTCCAATTCTCTTACAGGTCTCACATTGGGTCTCACAGCTTGGCAGGTCTGCCTTGCCTTTGGAAAGCACGTGCTCTCATCAATGATTAAGAAGCAGGGTCTTCTCATAGCTAGGCCCACACGGAATCTGCATGCGCAGAATTCCGCAGATTTCCACGGATTTTTTGCCCATCATTCATTCTGTTTATCTACTTGTGTAAATGTTTTTTTTGTTTGTTTTTTATTTTAAATTTGTGTAAAAAATTATATTTATTCAGTTTTTAAATTCATTTCAGTAATAATATTGACTAATATGAAAATATTCATACGATTTATTTACAATACAGTTTGTAAAGTACTATTTTCCGTCTTTTCTTTATATTGATATTTTATATGAGAGCTTTGCTTTGTTTACCAAACAAAGTGGATCTAATTGGATATAACTTTTTATTTCATATATTAAGGTTTTAGTTATGGTAATCCCAAAATCCGCAGATTTGTAACAAAAATTTTCAACAAAAATCTGCGCAGAAATAGCAAAAAAATTCTGCAGATTCCGTCTGGCCCTACTCATAGGATAAGAAAACTCAGCTATGAATAATAATGTGAAACCGACACGTCATCAATCCACTAGCAGATTCGCGCTATGTCACAGATTTTGATCCTGCCCAAAAATTATTTAAACCGGGAAAATAAAATTAGCTAACAAAAACTCAAAATTATCCAGCTTTCCCCACAATTAAAGCTGACAGGGGCTAACGTTGTCTTAAATGAAGCTCAACACACACAAATCGGTAACGAAAAAAAAGTACTCCAGGGTGTCCTGCACCTTTAAAAGAGTAGTTTAGAACCCCACAACCCCCCCCCCCCCCCTTTTTTTTTTTTACTTTAGCCTCCCCCCGCCTAAAATATGAAAGGCAATGGCTGTTTATTTCCAACATCATTCACTATGTCTTCTCTTGTTCAACAGAAAAAAACAATGTGTGCAATATGAAAAACTAATTATTCTGTAAAACTAGTGAATAAGTCCGTGAAGATTGCTGTATTTAAATGCTGACAAAGAACATTATAGAATAATATGTATTTAAATTTAAATCTACAGACACTGGTTGATAACCTAAACAAAGTTAGACTGAAAAAAAAAACCACTTTATTAAAGGCTAAAATCACAAACTTGACAATAATTCGTGTAACTGTCAACTTGTATACACTAAATTAGGGACAGTATATGTTGCATTGTATATTTAATATTTACATATCCTAAAAACAGCAGGAGTTCCTCATGAGTCTATGGATTCATTGCGTCCAGTTATTTTGAGTTTAAAGATGTTTACACATGGTGTGCGCCGCAGCAGCACTCACTAACTTGGTTTGTTTTGCAGGCATTTGGCCTTTGCTGATGATGTCATGGAAAGTACATGTACAATGACTAAAGGCTAAAGTCTGCTTTTAAATGTGAGGAGTAACCATGGCGATTGGAGATGGTGTTGAGGATGATAGCAGAGGCCGATCAGATGAAAAGAGAGCTGACATGCTGCCCATTGGAAGCAATAGCTGGAAGTGAAAAGTTCTGCACTGAGATTGAGCTTGTGGATTACAGCTGAGTTAGTTTTCCTTTAGCTCTGGGTAAAAGAGTCAGTAAATCCAACAGATTGGTTCGTTTTATTATGTTTATATTTAAAAAATAATGAATTTTAAAGTGTTATTATAATTAATCATAAACAATTCTTCTCCATTTACTCAAGTGGCTCTAAACTTTTATGATTCTTTTTCTGTTGAACACAAAACGAGGTAGTCAGAAGAATGTTGGAAGTAACAGCCATTGATATCTAGAGTAGGAACAAAAAATTCAATACAAGTCAATGGCTTTTTTTTCAACGTTCTTCACATTCTTCAGTATATCTCTCTTTGTGTTATATAAGAAAGAAACTCATGAACAAATGTAGGGTGTGTAATCAGTGTTGGGGCTAACACATTACAAGTAACACGAGTTACGTAATAACGCACTCTAAAGTAAAGTAGAGAGTAAATTAATGCTTTACTTTAAAAAATGGAGTAATATTTCAGTGACTTTTAAAAAAATATAACAAATTACTTTTTAGATTAATTAAATCGCTTTTAAATAATAATTTGCTTCAATAAAATTTGTGTAATCGCGTTGAATCACACAATTAGAGAATGAGCTCTCCTCGGGAACAGACAGAAACCAAGATGGCAAAGACATTTCCGAGATGAAAGTATTCTCGTTATTTTGAACACATGGAAGAAAAGGAGATTGTCTCAATGGACAGTGATTTTACTGAACTAATAAAACAAAAATACAAAAGCAGCAAACACATGGCTTTCAACCTTCATTAATGACGGCATGTATAGCTTCAGGAAGTTCTCAGATTGGATCATTTAAACTTTTTTTTAATATTAGGTTTAGGCAAATTAAGGTGTAGACTATACAGTGTGTTGTTAAATGCAGAGCTCCTCTAGTTAAAAAAATAAAAATACCCTTAAGTTCTGAAAGAGATCAAGGCTTTGGCAGGTATGAAAAGTAAATCAAAAGTACCATAACGCATTACTTTCCATGAAAAGTAACTAAGTAACGCAACTAGTTACTTTTTTGAGGAGTGACTCAATATTGCATTACTTTCAAAAGTAACTTTCCCCAACACTGTGCGCAATAGGGATGCTGCTATACAGCTTAAAGTGACAGTTATTGTATAACAATGGCTTGTTCTGTAGACTATTAAAAAATAGCTTAATGGGGCTAATAATTTTGACCATAAAATGGTTTTTAAAAAAATTAAAACATTTTAGATTTAATAATAATAATAAAAAAAATACTTTCTCCAGAAAAAAAAAATATTATCAGACATACTGTGAAAATTTCCTTTCTCTGTTAAACATCATTTAGGAAATATTTAGAAATAAAAAGAAAAAAAAGGGGGGCTAATAATTCTGACTTCAACTGTGTGTGTGTGTGTGTGTGTGTGTGTGTGTGTGTGTGTGTGCGTGCGTGCGTGCGTGCGTGCGTGCGTGCGTGCGTGTGTGTGTGTGTGTACATGACCCAATATATATACATACATGCCCCAAATCTCCAGTCGCCGCTTGAGTACACACCTCTTTTGGAAATAACAAATTTGCGAGCTCTAGAAAAGACACAAAATGCAGAATGAAAGGACCACTGCCCTACTGCATTTAGCTATCTGACATCTCATATCTGGACTGTACTGTATGTTGCATTTTCACTGGCTAATTATACATACACTCAAAAAATGACATTTGCTGTTTTTGTTCAAAGTTTAAACCCATTTAAAATGAGCTGAAACATCACAATTCTTGAGGCTGTTTTGGGACAAATTAATTGATTTATGTTCATTCACTCATTCACTTTCTTCCGTTTTTCCGGGACCGGGTTGTGGGGTCAGCAGTCTCAGGAGAGAACCCCAGACCTCCCTCTCCCCAGACAGTTCCTCTAGTTCCCCTGGGGGGATCCTGAGATATTCCCTGGCCAGTCGAGGAACATAGTCCTTCCAGTATGTCCTGGGTCTTCCCCGAGGCTTCCTCGCGGTGAGACATGCTTGGAAAACCTCCCTAGGTATGCGTCCAGGAGGCATCCGAAAGAGATGTCTGAGCCACCTCAGCTGGCTTCTCTGGATGTGGAGGAGCAGCAGCTCTACTCTGAGCTCCTTCCGGGTGTCAGAGCTCCTCACCCTATCTATAAGGGTGCCACCCTGCGGAGGAAACTCATTTCGGCCACTTGTACCTGAAATCTTATCCATGACCCAAAGCTCATGATCATTGGTGAGAATAGGAACGTAGATTGGCCGGTAAATCGAGAGTTTTGCCTTTTGGCTTAACCACAGAGGGCCAGTACATCGACCCCAATACTGCTGATGCTGCACCAATCCGCCTGTCTATGTCATGTTCCATCCTTCCCTCACTTGTGAACAAAACACCAAGATACTTGGACTCCTCCAGCTAGGGTAAAGACTTTCCTCCAACCTGGAGATGGCAAACCACTTTGATTGATGTTCAATCCACTTAAAATTGTAAAAACTTTCCTCATGTTGCTCCAACACAGATCGATTATGTGGAACCCAGCATTTTCTACAGTGTACTGCACCTTCAAATTATGATTTTTATATATCTACTAGTGTATTCCAGCCTTTACATTAATAACTATTCTGACGGTAACCTCACGAACACAGAGCTTTAGCCACAGCAGACATATTAAATGGACTTAATTAGCCGCTGTTCCCTATAGGTTGCAGCACACAGAGGGGACTTTGCGGTTTATTGTTTGGTGGCCTGGTTGAGTAAGAGTTCAGTGTGTAAGAGAGGAGGGAGGCTGACAGGAGCAGAAGTCAGAACACAGCTTGACACGACGCTCTTATTATGATGTTCAAAGGACATCGGTGCATTAAAACGGTGCTTTGCATTGTAGGAATTCTGAGCATTTTAGTTCAATCTGAGTCTCACGCTATGCATATTACTTGAGCGAACGCTTGTGTAAAAAGCTGTGATTGTTAGCAACCTCTGACCCTCAAACACAGCATGGTTTTTGACGGCTTAATGCTTCACGAGGTCGTAAAGGTGATTTTACGGAAAGGGATTTGGGCTCGGTGCCTGTGCGCAGTTCGGATGTGAATTTATCTTCAGCTTAATTTGTCTTTGATGTAACACTTATCAAATGTCATTTAATTGAGTCATTTTTTTAGTGCTCAGAAAGTCTGATTGAACCTGTAATTTTCTAAATGTCATTTTTCTCCCCGTTTTGTTCTGCTTCAATTTTCGCACCTGTTATCAAAAGATCACAAATAGCAATTTCCCTGCAAAAAATTGACTGTTTATTATAATTCGATCTCACCATACAAACACTATACTGTGCATTTATGTGGCGTGCATCCTTTTAGTCATCGTTTTAAATGCTTAAAGGAATAGTTCAGCCAAAAATGAAACGTAAATTGCTTTCTCTGTCACTGAACCCCAGTGTGTGATGGAAAGGCATGAATTTGCTCTTTCTCGACAACACTTTTTCTTGTATTCCAGTTAAAAGAAAGAGAAAAAGAACAGCATCTGGGTGAGTAAATAATGACAGAATTTTCATTTCTGGATGAACGGTTTATTTAAACAAACTTCATCTTGATTCACAGTCCTTTTAATGCTGATGAAAGACGGCAAATCCATGCCTTTCCATCTCGCGTTGAGGCTTGGTGACAGACGGAGCAATTCACAGCTGAAAAAACACAGTCCAGGCCAAAGATGACAGGACCCCGCGCTGCACTAAAAAGGTGCAAACAGCATAAGCTCAAAGCAAGTGTCCCAGCCGTGCTGTTCCACTGCATAAATCCAAAGAAAATTGCTCAGCAATATTCGGCTCATTAGCTGTCATTGTTATTGGAGCGCTGAAGAGACCGTATTGGTTTAATATGCATGAAATCATCCTTCTTTAGAGTAGGTGGTCTGAGAATAGTTTCAGGTTTGTGATTATTTTTTTATGGTTCTGTACGTGTAATCATTAATGCCTGCACTGCAATAAAAATGGTTTTCATTATTATTATTTTAGAGGCGGCATGGTGGCTCAGTGGTTAACACTGTCATCTGTCAAGAAAGTCGCTGGTTCGAGTCCCTGCTGAGTCAGTTGGCATTTCCTTTTATTTTATAATTATTTTTTTATGTTTTTTAACCTTTAATGGATAGAATAGTGCAGATAATTGAAAGGAAATAGTAGAGAGCAGAGAGAAGGAAAGGGTTGGCAAAGGACCTCAAGCCAGGAATCAAACTCGGGTCGCCGTGAGCACTATGGTGCTATATGCCGGCACACTTAACCACTTGGCTTTTGGCGCCGACTCAATTGGCATTTCTGTGTGGAGTTTGCATGTTCTCCCCGTGTTGGGATGGATTTTCTCTTGGTGCTCCTTTTTCCCCCACAGTTTAAGGACATGAACTACAGGTAAATGGAATAAACTAAATTGGCCATAGTTTGAGTGTGTGTGTGAATGAGAGCGTGTAACGGTGTTTCCCAGTAGTGGGTTGCAGCTGCTGGAAACATATGCTGGAATAGATGGTAGTTCATTCTGCTGTGGTGACCCCTTGATAAATAAGAGACAGAAAACACATTTAGTCTACATGAGTAAAGATTCTATACTGTACTGTAAAACATTTTTCGGAAACTTTTGTTTTTCATATTATTTGATAACATGTTTTTATTTTCCCCCATTTATTTATGCTTTTGAATTGCATTATGGGATCTCGGTCTTTCTTTCAACAACCTTTAATCTTGAAAAGTTTAAAAGTAAACCTTTATAAATATTAATAAAAGTTAAAGCAGAGATGCCCAAACCAAAGTTGGCCCATTCTAACCTTTGATTTGACCCATGATTTGAGAAGAGAGGAAGAATGATAGGTTGATGGTCAGGGCGAAGATCTTTGAAAAATATTGTCATTTCGAATGTAATGTAACCTTTTGTTTCTTTGTTTTGTTTGTAATTTCTTTAGTGTTGTAAATTCATCAGATTTTAAAAAAATGACACTTGACGGATATCAGGCAATGCACAAGACATGGGTGAGCAAATCAAGGCAAAGGCACGTGCAGCTTAGTGTATTCAGCATTGAACTCCATTGTAATAACGGGATTGTTTATGCGTTGGCTGTAATAAATTCATTTTCTAATATACTGCATTCGTTAATATAATTTAAAGCAATGTTTTCTAGTTATTTTTAAATATTAGGAAGTTACACAAAAACTTTAATGTACCTTCGGCCCACAGTCCTCAGTTAGGTTTGGTTTTTGGCCCTTCATAAGAAACGTTGGTGTCATTACAGTATAATATTATGGTATAAAACCTTGTAATAAGCTACCAGTACATTTTCTACTATTTTACAGACTTAGTTCTCTATGTATTATTTCTTATACATTATATGATTTCAAACTACTAAAATGTCTGTAAAAGTTGAATTTTTAACATCAAAAGTCGACAGAGCTGAGATCAAAGTCTCATAATGCATATCGCAATCGTAAATAAATGGAAAACACCTGTGAATCACAAGATAGAAAAACTGTTAGTTTACAGATTTGTTTTTACAGTGTACTGTAACTCTGATGTTGTTACAATGCCTTACCTAAAAGTTTTAAATAATTTAGAAAAAGCCAAAAATGTTCTGTGCACTTCATTGTTTTGTAAAAATACATTTTGCCCTTTAATCACAAATTATTTCATCAAATATCTTCAAATCTTTAGATAATCTTCAAATCATCTTCAAATTTCATCACATCCCTTCTCTTTCTCCTCAAAACAACTGTTCTTCACCTCTGGTCACATGGAATGCCTTGAGGGCAGAGCTATCAGTCATTTAGGGTGCAGCTATTAGTACGTGTGTCATTTCTGTGTATTGTTTCAGCCCTGCCTTAGTTTAAACTATCATAGAAATCTTCCTCCATTTGTATATGATCTTACAACCACCCAATCAGCTCACAAAGGATAAATATCTTGCACTGCCCTAAACTTTTTCCCCCATTTAAAAATTGTTTCAATTAAATAGACGTCACAATCGGGGGGAAAAACATTTCAAGCAAATACCATACATTTTTGTATTTTTCCATTTCATGCCAACTGCACCACATAGCATGTTGTTAACATAACCCTACACGGCTAGACTTATTTAACATGCTTTTAGCAAGATTTTGCGTGTTGCTAGCATTAATTAGCATGTTTTTTTTTAATCATAACTACTTATTAAATTGCATGTTAGCGTAATTTAACATGTTTCTAGCATAACTTGGCTCAATATTACCATGTTTCGTAATTTAGCACATCGTTAGCATGTTGCTAGCATGATTTCTCTTATTTATTCGAGTAACTTCAACTTTTTATGTAGAACATTTAACAAAATGAGTACGTCAAAATATTATTATTATTATTATTATTATTATCGTTATTATTATTATTATTATTATTATTATTATCGTTATTGTTATTATTATTGTTATTTTATTTATTTATTTTTGGCATTATAATGGCCTCACCTGGATGATGAGAGAGGCTTCTACTGCTTGTTGATGTGGTATTATCTCATTTGTCTGTTGTTATGGAGAGCATTACTAATATTGGCCACCTCCTGCGTATCAGTCCAACTCGCTGTCACCACCTTCTCATGGCTTCCTGCTCTTTAATCACATGATAAGAGCCAGTGACGCCTCCTGGACCGGCCTCATGCAGAGCGTGTTTATGTGAGCGTGTGTGTATGTATGCATGTGTGCCCCACTGTTGATGTCAGTCTCCCCAGGTGAGAGACAGACCTCCACCCTGCTCCTCTCTACCACCCGCTGTCTCAACCCTGATCGCGCCGCATGGCCGGCCGGGTAGCGTGGAGAGAAAGAGAGAGAGGCCCAGGAGAAATGTTGGCGCCCGCCTGTGGCACAGCTTATGGGAATTAATCAGGTTTTCCCGACGGTTCCTCTCTAATGGAGAAAGCAGTGTGTACAGACATGAACTTCCACTTTCAGACACCGACTCTGCTGACGGAGGAAAGAAACCATGATGCTATGGCTTTCCATATTTTTGTTTATATTTTGAAAAATATTATAGTTGGAGTTATACAATGCCATTTAGTTTTTCCAGATAATATTTTTAGTTGCAAATTGTAATTATCAATGGCGTCTGTGCTCTCAAATAACTGCCACAGGCTATTGTTTGTATCAGTTATTTCTTTAAGATATTGAAGGATGGATAAACTGTATGCATGGATGTTTAGAGAGATGGATGGATAGATGGATGGATGGATGGATGAATGAATGGAAGGATGGACGGATGGATAGAGAAATATAAGGGATGGATGGATACATGTAGGGAATGGATGCATATACTGTAGGGGATGGATGGATGAGTGAAAATATATAGGGAGTGGATAGATATAGGAGATGGATGGATATAGGGGATGGATGAATATAAGGGATGGATGGATAAATTGAAATAAAATATGGATTGATAGATAAAGGGGATTGATGGATGGATGGATGGATGGATGGATCGCTGGATGTATGTATGTATGGATGGATGGATATGGGGGATGGATGGATGAATAGATGTAGGGTATGGATAGGGAATGGGTAAATAGATAGATAAAGGGAATGATGGATAGATAAAAATATATAAGGGATGGATGGATGAATAGATATAGGGTATGGATAGGCAATGGGTAAATAGATAAAGGAAATGATGGATGGATAAAAATATATATGGGATGGATGGATAGATATAGGGTATGGATATAGTGAATGGGTAAATAGATAGATAAAGGGAATGATGGATGGATAAAAAATATATAGGGGATGGATGGATGGATGATAAATAGATATAGGGGATGGATGGATGAATAGATTAATAGATAAAGGGAATGGGTGAAGATAAAGGGTATAATAGATAAAGGGTATGATGGATGAATGAAAAGATATAGGGGATGGATTGATTGATGGATGGATTGATGGATGGATGGATATAGGGGATGGATGGATGAGTAGATGTAGGGGGTAGATGGATGGATGGTTAGATGGATGAATAGAGGAAGGGTGGATATGCTGGATGGATGGACAGATATACGGGATGAATAGATAGAGAATGGGTTAATATATAGATAAAGGAGATGATATATGGATGAAAATATATAAGGGATGAATGGATGGATGAATGAATACATAAAGGGGGTATGTAATGGATAAATTGAAATAGAATATGGGTGGATAAAGGGGACGAATGGAATGGATGGATGGATGGATCGATGATGGATGGATGGTTTGATATATATAGGGGATGGATGGATGAATGGAAAAAGGAGACTGATGGATGAGAGGTGGATGGATAACCAGAGGAGAATGTGTACAGACAGATGAATGGATGGATGGATTAATGTTTCTAGAGTGATCTGTGTGTGTGTGTGCGTGTGTGAGAAAGAGAGAGAGAGTGTGTGTGTGTATGAACTTGTGCTGTAGAGTATCCAGAACAGTGAGTGATTACTCGTCCGGTGAGTGTGATCGTGTGCTCTGCCAGAGGAATGTTTGAGCGTGACGCTCTGCTGGAATGTCTGCTCTGCTGTAGGCACTGTGGTCCAGCGATGACAAAAGGAAGTTGATTTAGGACGAGCTCATCAGGGAAACGTGGCGTGATCATATGAAGAGATTGTTGTGCCGGAAATTAAAGCTTTGGCTTCGGTTTTAATTAGATTTTTAGCAGACATATTTTGCAAATTAAAAACATAATTAAAATATTCCCATACTATCCTGATGCGGTACATTTCTTAAAGTGGAAGTTCATCATTTCCTCACCCTTCACGCCTTACAAGCCTGTTTGATTTTCCTTCTTCTATTGAACACAATTAAAGATATTTGGGATGTTTCCAACATTCTTCAAAATATCATGTTTTGTGTTCAACGGAAGAAAGAAACTAAAGAATCTGTCTGTCTGTCTGTCTGTCTGTCTGTCTGTCTGTCTGTCTGTCTGTCTGTCTGTCT
>CAIGQQ010011173.1:11572742-11586848 GCA_903798035.1 Danio albolineatus | reverse complement strand
GATAGATAGATAGATAGATAGATAGATAGATAGATAGATAGATAGATGTAAACTTTATCACATGCAAAATAAAATCTGATGACCAATATAATGCGCTCAAGAATAAGAATGTCACTAGTTCTAATAACTGCAGTCAACTAGGAAGTATCAAATGACATTGTATGACCGTGGCGTTCAGTAAAACCACTGACAAGCTAACATATTTGCTACTGAAAATTCCTGTTTCAATAGGTGATACGTCAACACACGAAAAATGTAAACAAGGAAGAGAAGATATTGGCCTGCTTTAGTGAATATGAAGGTCGTGTTGTTCATTTGAGCGTCTTCCTCACCGTCATGCTGTGATCAGTTACAGTATGAGCTCCTAAAAACCCAAAAGTTGGTCAGAATTAGGCTTGCACAATATATCGTTTCAGCATTGATATCGCTATGTTTGCATCAGCAGTAGTCGCATGGCAGGATCTGCAATGTTGAATCGAAATACGAGGAGCCACAGTTGAAAACACTCATGTAAAGCTGTACTTGTAAAGTTACTGAAATGTTTGTCATTTCCAAATGTGGCTTGTGACTGTGTGAACATTTCAAGGTAAATCATTCACGCACAAGACATTATACTGTTCTATATATACTATATAGAGCATACATATATAACATACACTAAAAACAGTTAGTTCACCAAAAATGATCATTTCGTGTCAGTGTATTCAAATTTAATTGTTATTATACTTGACATTTGATTGATTATTCAGTTTGTTTACCTGAATATTGCTAGACTCCCAGAAAACGATTTGCTTCACTTGCATTTTTGCTTTACGGTGTTTATCAAGACTTGTAATTGATTTACTGTACTTTATTTAGATGCACTCCTATACAAAATGATCACAGTCAGTTTAAAATTATGATTTTTTTTTTTTCAAATAGAGCTATTTCAGTCATCTGGTGAAAACCTACTCAATATGGCAATATGTATCGCAGGAAAAAAGGTATCACAATGTCAGTTTTTCCCAATATTATGCAACCCTTGTCAGAATCACTGTTGGGATTTAAGATGTAAAGCTCATAGATATTACTCTACAATGATGTAACAGTTTGCACATGGTTTATTCAGAAGTGTTTATGTTGCAAGAAACCCTTAGTGCCCTTTTGCTTGAGTTATTGTACATCTCCACAAATAATGACAGCTGTATTTCATGTTCAATATTTTAATGTGATTGTGGCGGTCTGCTCACATAATGAATCAAGATTGATATCTTAAACATGTAAATATTTCATTTGATTCATCTCAATTGTTATACATTCTGTATCTGAACTCTGCATTTTTGAGTGACTGAACTAAATCATAAAACTCTTTAGAGTTGGTTAAAATGTCCAGTATTTCAAAACGTAATAATGATAATAAAATGAAATGAACACATGAAAGTTGATGTAGGGCGAAATGGTGGCGCAGTGGGTAGCACGATTGCCTCACAGCAAGAAGGTCACTGGTTCAAGCCCCAGCTGGGTCAGTTGGCTCTTCTGTGTGGACTTTGCATGTTTTCCCCGTGTTTGTGTGGGTTTTCTTTGGACTAAGCCAAAAAGAAAATGAATGAATAACTTAATATAATGCCAGAAATTGACACCTTTTCACAATTTGCTTTAATCCTGACAGCCATGAGAGTGTATTTTAAATGTCATAGGATGCCATGTTGACTTTTTACACCATTTTTGTTCATTTTGATGGCATTTTTGCCACAAGTGTCTATTAATGTTTAGCCCTTTGACAAATTAATTTGCACTGCTTTTTGATTTTACTCGCCGATAACTATTTCTATTCAACTTGGAAAAATATTAATTATGAAAATGTGAATTATTTTATTTTCAAAATGTATATGTCATCCCTGGTTGAGGCAAAAGGGTCTAAAGATTTACCAACAAATCTAAATATTAAAAGAGCAAAAGACCAACAAATAAAGTCTTTTCTAACAACTGTTTTATTTTTTTCATTGGTTTTATTTTAAGCATGCTAATACAGTATAAACTTGGAGCAAAACAAATATTCAGTTTGTAAAGACTTTGGATAATATTTTATGAAATAACAGCAACATTTAGTCTATTTATACATTTTTCAGTGTTTTAGATTCTCAAATTATTAAATGGGGCGACACGGTGGCGCAGTAGGTAGTGCTGTCGCCTCACAGCAAGAAGGTCGCTGGTTCGAGCCTCGGCTGGGTCAGTTGGCTTTTCTGTGTGGAGTTTGCATGTTCTCCCCGTGTTCGCTTGGGTTTCCTCCGGGTGCTCCGCTTTCCCCCACAGTCCAAAGAAATGTGGTAGGCTGTAAAAAATAAAAAGTTGAGTTAACTTAAATTTTAAATCTGCAAAGAAATTGTGAGTTTATTGAGCTTCAGTGGTTGAAGTTGTGCCAAATTAATTTTTTTAAGTTGACCGAAAAGGCTGGTTCAAGTTGATTATACTTTACAGAATAATTTGGCACAACTTCACACACGGAAGCTTGACAAACTCAAAATTTCTTTGCAGCCGGTTGCTTTAAAATTTTAAGTTAACTAAACTTTTCATTTTTTCAAGATATGAAGAAATCAAAGTTTAAAGTCTCCTCAGCTAAATGTTTTACTTTCATTGAACAGACAGTTCCAAACATGCAGTTGAATCATTTTTATGAGTAAATTCAACTCTGAGCTTAAAAATATGTCCACCTAACTTACAATTTTAAACTGAGTTAACAATTTGTATGTTGGATTTTTTACAGTGTACAGGTGAATTGGGTAAGCTAAATTGTCCGTAGTGTATGTGTGTGAATGAGAATGCATGGGTGTTTCCCAGAGATGGGTTGCGGCTGGAAGGGCATCCGCTGCGTAAAACAAATGCTGGATAAGTTAGCGGTTCATTCCACTGTGGCGACCCCGGATTAATAAAGGGACTAAGCCGAAAAGAAAATGAATGAATGAATGAATGTTTAAATATAATGTAGTAGTAAAGCAAATATTTTATGTCACTAAAATAACTTTATTAAGTTAACCAAGATTCAACTAATGTTTTTTTAATTCATAGTTCAACTTAACTTATAGTTTTGTTTTTGCCTGTTTCATTAATATAAGTTGAGATGCCTAGACATTTTAATAAATTATTTTAATAAATGTTTTTGTAAATAAGCTGCAAGGATTTATTTATTTTTTTTTACATTGGACGTTTTCCTTGCAGCCACTAACTATAAGAAATCCCACAGCTCCACCTACTGGGCTTCAAAAGGGAAACTCGCCTTAATATATCTCGAATCAGCGCTAAATGGCTCCCTCTAGTGGTCTTAATCCACACAAACTGTTAAATCCATGTAATTTTTTTTAGAGACCGCCCTAATCTTCTTGCTCCCCCAACACCCTGCATTTCTTTGCATGAGTAATAAACCAATTTATCCGAGAACAGCTACACTAGAACAACATAACCACATTTCACACTGGGTGCCCAAAAATACATTTCAGGGAAAAACGAACAGGGGGCCCAGCTGGTGTATTTCTTGTGCTGTGTGTTTTATTGCTGCTTGCGGCTATAGACTCGACACAAAAGTAAAGTGTCAAGAGCGAGGAGATAATGGCTGGATCCCTTGAAATTAAATCACAAAATCATCACACAGCACAGAATGAATCCTCACATGCCTGTTTGCTCAAACAAACACAGTTTTGTCATTCTGCTGCCACTTTTTTAATATATATTGTGCTTTGGCTGAGGGCGAGACACTGTTTTTTTTTTTGTTAAGAGTGTAAAGAAAACATCCAGAATACTCTTTAAAGTGATTCTTTTGTCGCAGTTGATCAATTTGTGTCTGTTGATTTCAATTATAATACACTAAAAAAAAGGATTCATTGGATGTACTAAATTTTTTTAGGTTTGTGGTTGCAAACTATTTATATGGGTTGAGTTTAAACAAATTGAATTTAGTAAAGTTCAACTTAATTTGTTTGTTTAAATTCAGCCCATAATGTGTTTGCAACCACAAACCTTAATAAAATTAAATCCAATTAATCATTTTTTTGTGTATACATATATTTTTAAGATATTTAAATGTATTTCAAAGGTAATTTTCTCAAAATTACTTCTATTCTCGTAAATTTCAGCAGCTTTTCCATAGAATGAATATCTTCTGAAGGTTTTACAGAGAGATGTCTTTCTAAGTTCACTCCAAAATATTATTACTGCTGCTTGTTCAAACTACCTGTTTAAATTGAGCTGAAACAACATAATTCTTGTCATTTCTGTGACCTTTATTTGGTTCATGCTCAATCCACTTAAGTGTGTAAATATTTAAGTTAACTTAAGCATTTTCTGTTAGGACAACATGAAGGAATTGTATTGGTACTACCAGCTTTGCGTGAGATTGAAGTAAGAAATGAAAAGTTGAAAACAAAAGTAATTTTTGGTGTTTAAGTTAATAGAATGACTTGTTAGAGTTTAATCTTCACTTTAGTTTGAAGATTTTCATGTAATGCTTTGACTTTTGAGATACCTCTTGCAAAAGCAGAAGGTGTTGGCTGCTTAATTAGCAAAAATGCAGTTTATTGCTTTGCTCAGTGAGCAATAACTGTCTTAAAATCAGTTCTGAGATCAGTCTCTATTAACTGTATATGTAACTCATATGCTTGAAAATGACTCTTTTAGTTCATTTAGGATAACCGTGCTCAACCCTGCTCCTGGAGATCTACCTTCCTACAAAGTTCCCCTCCAAACACACCTGAATCAATTAAATAGGACCTGAACAGCACTTGATGATTACAGGCAGGTGTGCTTGATGGGTTACAACTGAAATCCGCAGGAGGGTAGATCTCCAGGAACAGGGTTGAGCAGCCCTGATTTAGGATAATTGTAAAGTACGACACATAATAGACACACATGATATTATCAGACCTTTAAGTTTAAGTTAAATAAAAATACAAATGTATTTAAACTTTTATTTGATAAAATCATGTTGGACCAACTCGATTGCATTTAATTGTGTAAATAGTGCTTTTTTATTGGATGGAAATTCTGCCCTCAATTAAATTGACTTCATCCAATGAGTTATTTTTTTGAATGTATTTTTCCTGATTATAAAACATCTAATTCTACCAAAAAATAAACTAAATAAAATTGAACATGATTATTTTTTGTTTGCAGTATTTTTTCGATTTATGGACTGATTTTAAGATTTATAAAATCTTATGTTACACTTTTATGGGAATCTTTAACTTGAAGAGGTCTGATGTTTGCTATATTATTTAAATCACATATTATTTGCATATTTAAACAGCATATTTTGTTTAGCAAACTAACAATTCAAAAAATTATTGTAATTTTTAATATAGTCATTCAACTAAGGAAGGCATAGTGATAAATATTAGTTTTTAGTCTTGTCGTTTTAGTTTAATCCTTTTCGCTTGTAGTGTCATGTCTGAAATGAGATTGTTTTTTCCTTGGCAACTGCACAGCGGTGATGTGAGGCAAGTTGAAGAAAACTAAAGCTGGATGTTCAGTTGTATGAGAGGGTCATTTCCTGAGATGAACACACTTCAAGTAATAAAACCATCTTCATCTCCTGAAAGGCTTGATGTTTGCCAATGAACGTTTTTCTTTATCCTTGATATATTCGTGGACGAGAAAAGGAAGTTGAATAAAATAAAATAATGGTAATATTAATAATACCCAACTACAGAGGTTAGGGACTTCATTAATTAAACATGGTTTAATGTTAAAAGCAATTTTAGACTTTTCGTATTTATTTGTTTTTTTTTTTCATTTGTTTTTATTATAGTCTACCACAGTCTACTTTTCTTATACACAAAATTTGCAGTATTATTAAAAGTGAAATCAACCAACCAAGTTTGGGTTGTTTAGATGTTTATATCTACAATTTTATTTTAACAAATGTAAATAAAAAGCCTATAATATATTTATGGTCCAGTTTGGGTTGAAACATTTTTTTTTTTAATAAAACATGCTAGTTTGGATACATTTTCCAAAGCATAAATCTGAGCATTCAATGTTTTTCCTTTTTTTTTTTAGATGACTTTAGATGATGTTTTTTTTATTTTACAGTTAACAGGGAAAAAATCAAGATGCTTTTAGGAATAAAATGCTGCATTAAATCAGGTAAACAAACCTCTCTACAAAACTTCAGAAAAGATTAGTTTGTTTGTGTGTTTGTAAGTAGAGATACCTATCTATTTACCTACTTACCTACCTACCCACCTATCCATCCATCCATCCATCCATCTAAAGAAACCAACTAAGGATCAGAGAATCCTTGTAGCTAACTTCTGTGTGTTGTTTTATTTTGATTTGTTTATATTCATTTATTCTTCATTTAATTCTTTAATTTAATCATATGATGATTAGTCATATAAATAATTAGTATTATATCATTTTATTGATTTATTAATGATTTGATTATTATTATTTATTTTTATTTGTCATTTTGTTATGATTTCCTCACCATATAAATATATTATTACTATATAATTATTGCTTTTTTATTATTAATTTTTTCCATGTTGTTATAATCTTATGACTGTGTGGATTCAAGCGACGCTTGTTTTCATGAGTAAGAGATAAGAGAATGTCTCCATTTCAAGGTCTGTATGGTCACTGGACAATGCTGTGAAGCAGTAATTTTCCATTGCTGTTGCTTTTGGTGTGATAACAATAGTTGGATTTATGTGGTCAGACGAAGTCTAAGCATTGAATCATACTCAACTTTATTCAATAAAGCTCTTTTCGGTATTATCATTGCTTTGTCTTCTGCTTCTGCTCCTTTCTGGCTTTCTCAACTCCTATACTGATAGGAGATTGTTAATTCAGTTGAAAACTGGTTAGTTAAGTTTGGGTATTGGGTGGCTCCGCTGGCTTGTTGTCTGGAGACATTTTCTGATAGGATCTGGTGTCCGGGGCTAGATTTTATGGATCTGGCATGAAGAGAGTGTTCAAACATATCCATCCATCCAGATTTGTAGTGATCACTTGGTCTCTCAGTTAAAATTTTCTCTGTTCTTCTAGACCAAATATGAAGCTTGCTATCAATGTTTTCAGCAGTGACCCACTAGGGGGCCTCAGTAAACTTATGGTGATCTCAATGAAATATACACAATGTATATAGCCGACAAACAACTTAAATGCAGCATCTGACGTGACGTCAAATGAGAAAAATCAGCAGCTTCTCAAGCAAGAGAACAATGGCCTGACTTTTTAATCTAATGAATGGGGGATGGCAAAATGACAAGCTTGCCATCTCCTAATTGTATGGGTGTCTGTTCATGGCCAAGACAAACAAGCAGCTATACAACTCGTGCTCTGTGTAATTACATGCTTGGGTCTGAAGATAAATAAAACAAGCCCTGTAAAATGCGTGAACATGTAGAACTAAAAATGTGTCTGTTTTCCATTGTTTTCTTTGCAGACGTGGGAATCGTACGCCCGCAGCGCACAGCTGAGGATCAGATGGAGGAAAGGGCTCCTGCTGGCACAGCTGATATGGCCATTATCTGGATGTGGCTAAAGTGTCTGTCTGGGTCACACTTTGAAAAAGGACACAGTAAGAAAAACAACAAAACAAGACAAAACAAAGTTTAGATTACAACCTCTATGTCTATAATGATCTGCGGTTTTCAAAGCAACTTACATCTTATGTGTTAAAATGCTTGTTTAACTCAGTGTAATATTCAGTGACAATAGGCAATGTAGGTTTATTACGTCAAAAAGTGTAAACACAACATGCTTAAAAAGTCTTTCATGGATGATTTTGATTTGTGTGTACTATTGAGCGAAAGATTGTTGCAATAATTTGTCATGTTTTTCATAATTTGGATGAATTATGATGACTCAAGAGAAGCCTATAGTCTCTAGATTTTGACTTCAGCTTCACACAGTATACACTCAAAAAATGACATTTGTTGTTTGTTCAAACCCTTTATTTATTAGTTGAAACAACACAATTGTTCACTTTTTTGTGATAACCTAATTGTTTTGTGTTCAATCCACTTAAATTTGTAAAACTTAAAAAGTTAGCTTAAGGGGGTGGTCCAGAGTTTATTTTTAAAGCTTGATTGTGTTTAAGGGGTGCAAAGCAATGTGTGCTCATGCTTTATTTGTGAAAAATCACATAATTTTTTCATATATCTTACTTTAATTATACACAGCTGCTCAGCTAACATGAAAGCGACTGTCATATTTCCTAGTTCCTCTAAAAGCCCGCCATCAAGTGGCTCTGATTGGTCAGCTTACATAATGTGCTGAGATTCGCAGATCAGCTCGTCACCAGGAAGCGTCCTGCTATAACACTACAGCACATCTGGCCACGCCCCTTCTCTGCATGGGGTGTATGCTTGTAACCTGAAGGGTTTATGACATCATTAACCAGGATGTATTTTTTTGTAGTCCACAAAGTTAATTCGCTGTAGGCTTTGCTAAGCTAACTCTGTAATAGCCGGTGTCTATATTTGCATTGAACTTTGAGCGTCTTACATTCAGAGATGTTGTTTATGTTCACACAGCTACATTACACATCAACTAAAGTTTAATATATAAGATCGTAGTGGACCACCCCATTAATTCCTTCATGTTGTCCCAACACAGATCGTTTGTGTGGAACCCAGTATTTTTTTTTTACAGTATACTATGTATATAATATAGTCTAAACTTGTGTCCTGCACTTTTCACTCCATTGACATCCAAATATACCATATACAGTATACTGTATGAGAATGTGGCACACTGGAAACCCAAGTTCGTTCGACAAGTTTCACATGTCGCTGCTTTCAATGTTCAAGCTTGGTGAACTCTGACCTGCGAAATCGCATCAAGTGATTGCGTGAGACCAATAGAAGATCAAATTTTGACCTCTTTGTACAAAAATATGGACCAATTGCTCACATCATCATGTTTAATAATCTTCTTTTATCCTGCCTCTTTTCGTAGCACCATACGACAGAATTTCAAAGCTCAACTCTATAGTGTGATTGCGGCTTATCACATTTGCATGCATATGAATGAAAAGTCAATGAGGCAGAAAGGGCAGTATGACCGCGCAGTAAAATGTGATGTAAAATCACATGTGAAACTATGATCACTAAATAGCAGCAATGTTTTAAAGAATTGCTGGGATTGGAGGCAGAGCTATATGTTGTGGCCAACCAGCCAGAAACAGGGAGAGTTTTTAGGGGAAACTTGTTCGAAAACAACTGTTTTTGAGAGTGGTGTTAGTGGTTTGACAGAAATTTATGGAAACTTGTTTCTGCAACTGAACTAAAAAATGTTATAAGTCCCTCAGAATTGGACTGTAAAATGCATTATTGCGAGTTTAAGTTTCACAATTGGAGTAAAGTCATAATTATGTGAAGAAATGTCAGAATTCTGCCTTTTCATTTCTTGAGCTTACAAATGTATCAAGCATTACAAGCAATTCTGTCTTAAAGAAAAATCTGTCATCATTTCCTCACATCTCCGCTTGTCTAATACCTCTTTGGGATTCTTTTTTCTGTTGAACACAAAAGAACACACTTTGAAGAATGTTGGAAACTGGAAGCCATTTACCTCCATAGTATTTTTTTCCATACTATGGTCAGTGGTTACTGGTTTCCAACATTATTCAAAATATTGTAAACAGAAGCAAGAAACTCATAAAGGTTTGGAAACACTTGGGGGTGAGTAAATAGAAAGTAAATATCTATTTTATTTTATTATGGAAATTGTGAGATATAATCTCCCTATTGCAAGAAAAAAAATGTTTGAATTGAATTATATATTTTTACATTCAGTGGTTAAAAACTGGCTTTAATAAAAATGACACACACTACACATATTTCAATAAATTACTGAAATATGAAAACTTCATAATTCATTATATTTACCACTGACATAAAATTAGTGCGAAAGCACAAGTTGTCTACGCTGAAAAGAGACCACAGGGAGCAGCATGAAGTGTTAATTAAAACGTAAAAGTCAATTTGAGCTGTGCTTTTGTCCCTTTCTCCTTCACAGAATGCTGTGTTAGCGTTTATGACGTGTGTTGTGACTGCAGGAGCGCCAGCTGTCGTCCTCTTTCTCTGATTTATTCACTCGCTCTGTGTTTCTCATCCCTCATCTCCACCTGATCATGTTCAAACAGGGTTACATCCTTTGTTCTCTGACACCATAAGACTTCATGCTTCAAGATCGATCACATTGCTATTTGATGGGGTGTGAACATTTACGTCTACACTTGGCCAAATAAATTATTAACGAGTTTGCGCACTTGATGTGGGTCTTAAACTGTAAATAAAATCTATAAATTAGAAGTTTTCTGTATTTTTATTTATTTTTTCTAGATTCATGTTTTTACAGTTCACTAATGATTTTCAATTGCATTATGGGACTTTAAACCAATTTGAAAAAGTGGCTTTTATTGACATTTTTAATAATTTGAAGTGATGCATCATCTGTGTTCATGTTTTAAATTGTGGTACAAAAAGGCTTTTCTTACTTACTATTTTTTTCGCGTTTCTAATCCAAATATCTAAAAATTCTAGAAGCATTTTCTAGTCAAGCAAAAAATATTGCCTTGTTTTAAGAAATAATATGCGAAAATTCGGTGAGTTTTTCCTTAAAACAAGCAAAATGATCTGCCGATGAGGTAAGCAAAATAATCTTATCCTATGTCAAAAGGAAAAACATATAGACATGCTCAATAATGTTCATGTCTGGTGACAGGGCTGGCCAATCCTTGAGCACCTTGACCTTCTTTCCTTTCAGGAGCTTTGATGTGGAGGCTGAAGTATGAGAACGAGTGATATCCCGCTGAATACTTTGCCCTCTCCTGTGGTTTATAATGTAATGGGCAGCACAAATGTCTTAATACCTCTGGCTGTTGATGTTGCCATCAACTCTGCAGATCTCTCACACGTCCCCATACTGAATGCAAGCCCAAACCATGACTTTTCCTTCACCAAACTTGACTGATTTCTGTGAGAATTTTGGGTAACTTATTTTTAATCTTCCCTCAGTCCAGCGAGGAAGGAAAGGACAATGACAGTCACTGTTAAAGTGACTTTGGTTGTCAGAGTTAATGATGAATTTCTCACCGGGAGATTGTTCTGTCTTTGCATATTCGCAGTAATGAGGTAAATGTGTGGCTAACTGTGAGATCTCATTAACTTCTCTTGTGAGATTCTTCATCATTAGCAGGTAACAGTTCTGGCGTCTCCGTGGATCATATTTGTCGGGTTTAAGCAACACCACACAAAGCAAGGCTGTTTAATGTGATTCTTGTGAAGTTTTGACAGCTCAAGACTGTCTTCCGCATGGTAGAATAATTATAGCGGTTTTGATCACCGTCTTTGTTCCCTTTGGAATTTATATATATATAGAACATACACTTCGAGAGGATGATGCAGATGATTGCTCGCAGCTGGTCCCACATTATTCAATTTATGATTCACCAGTCAGACGATTCCTAAGCCACTATATATACCCTAAGTTCCATATCACAGCCATGTTCATTTTGAAGAATCCCCCCTTCCACCCCTACTCCTCCTCCTTTCCTAGATGGGTGGCATGGTGGCCCAGTGGATAGCACTGTTGCCTCACAGCAAGAATGTCACTGGTTCTAGTCCTTACCAAGCCAGCTGACGTTTCTGTGTGGAGTTTACACGTTCTCCCTGTGCTCACGTGGGTTTCCCCCGGGTTCCCCGGTTTCCTCACCACGTCCAAAAACATGCAACTTAAGTTAATTGACTAATCCGGCACCATAGACATGCTCCTAGTAAGTAGTTTTCTTTTCATAGCAATCACTATCTGTTCATTAGCTACCCGCAGGGGAGTTCTCGAGATCTAACTGAACTCAAACTCTCCTCTTGCCTTGCGAACGGGAGGGAGCCCCGGGCTCGAGGATCTTATGAGCTCAGGGCTCTCTCCTGGGACAGCATGCCAAACAAGCTTTATAACCAAACATCAGCTAAGTGTGAACTCTTGAAAAACAGTTGAAAAACATTAGGAGGTTGAAAATAAGGACAACTTTAAAAAGCTGGTGTATGTCTGTATGTGGTGTGAAACTATGGAACAGTCTAGATCAGAGTCTCTAACAATGTCAGGATATTAATCAATTTAAAAAGTTGTATAAAAATATACTATTAAAGGCATATAATGATGAAGGTGATTGAAAAAGGATAAAATCAGGAAGGTTTGATGAAATTTAAATTAATGGCTATTTGCATTACTATGTTTTGATTTTTGACTTTTTTATTTATTAATTTATTGTTATTTTTATTTTTTGTTATAAAATGCAAATGTATAAATGGAAACAAACATGTAGTGTGTTGAAGATGCCAAAAGGATAAAATATGTCCAATGTAAAAAGAATAGATAAGTAAAAAAAATAAAAATAAAGAAAATAAATAAGTTTAAGTAATAGACGAATTATGTGTGTGGTAATGGGGTGGGAAAATAATAAGCTTGTGCTTCATCCTGCTCCATTTTCGACCATGTTGAAATGTATCTTTTGTTAAAGATATTTTATGTATGATATATTTTTGTTCGAAAATAAACTAAATCAAATCAAATCAAATCAAATCAAACAGTTAGTTTACCAAAATTGAACATTTCGTGTCAGTATGTTCACCTTTGGGTCATCCAACATATGTGTGACCTGGTAAAACGAAAATATGAATAAATATTATACTTGATGCACAGCATATAGTACACTAATAATGATTCATTGGATTTACTGATTTTTTAAGCTAACTAAATTCTGCCCATATAAATCGTTTGCAACTATACCTAAAAAAATTTAGCAAATCCAATGAATATTTTTTTAAAGGCTTTGAACTTGCTTGAAGAGGATATAATATTCAAAGAACATTTCAAATCTTCAACATGGCACTGAATTAACTACTGTTCTGCATGTCTGTGTGATGTACAGGTGATTTCCAGAGAGCTGAACACACACGTCTGACACTTTCATATGCTGCTAATAGACATCTGGGTTTACTGGGTTCACTGAATATTGAGTTGAAATCAGATCAGTGAGGTGGAAAAGCAATATGGCTTCTGCAAATTGATTTGGTTCTCAATTAATCATAAGAGCTAATGGAGCTATAACTCCGTGAGGACACAAATGTTATAAATTACAGTCCTTTATATGTACAGTAGTAGCTGGTAAATGCGTTTTAATGAAGGTTTCCTACAATAAACCATTAGTGATTAGCCAAAATTATCCCATTTTTAATAAATATAAGGCACAGGTGTTACACAAATAAGCAAACATCTGAAACAAGTGAAATTAAAGCAGGTACATCCAGTGGTTCAAATAATAATTGTCCTTTGGAAGCTCAAATACAGAAACAGAACAAGCTCTGCAGAATAGCAGCGTATGTGCTATAACATGCGGCCATGCCCCTTCGATGCGTGGGGTGTTTTCATGTGCTGTATGTGCGTAACCTGAAGAATTTTTGATCTCACTAACCTGGATGTATTTTTCTGTAGTCCCCAAACTTTGTTCACTGTTGGCTTTGCTAAGCTAACTCTATAAAAGCAAATGTCTCTCTTTGCATTGAACTTTGAGCGTCTTGCATTTAGAGATGTTGTTTATGTTCACACAACTACATTACACATCAACTAAAGTTTAAAATATGATATCGTAGTGGACCATCCCTTTAAGTGACTTAATCCAAGATTTAAGTCTCTTTATTCAACATTTCAGTCACTTTATCCAATATTTTGGTCAATTTATCCAACTTTTAAGTGACTTTGTCCAGCATGTAAGTCATTTTATTCAACATTTAGGTGACTTTATCCAAGGTTTAGGTGACTTTATCCAACATTTAGGTGACTTTATCCAAAGTTTAGGTGACTTTATCCAACATTTAGGTGACTATTCAAGGTTTAGGTGACTTTATCCAACATTTAGGTGACTTTATACAACATTTAGGTGACTTTATCCAAGGTTTGGGTGACTTTGTCCAACATTTAGGTGACTTTATGCGAGGTTTAGGTGACCTTTTCCAAGGTTTAAGTGACTTTATCCAACATTTAGGCCACTTTATGCAACATTTAAGTGACTTTATCCAAAGTTTAGGTGACCTTTTCCAAGGTTTATGTGACTTTATCCAACATTTA